>SCLH01000193.1:46511-78221 GCA_004367855.1 Oikopleura vanhoeffeni
ACATAATTAATAAATTATTTTGAAACAAAAGATTTCATTATATTTTTTGAAAAAATAAGCTTTTGTGTGAAAAATAATGAGTAGACTAGAACTTAAGGGAGTAGCAGCGATGTGGAAGATTGGTACATTTTTTCGTAGTAATTCTTGAAAGAAAACAAATGTGAAATTTTTTAATTTTATCTTCAATAAAAGTGTTCATTCTTGCAAACGTTCATATTTTTAATTTCTCAACAAACTTATGTCCAACAAACTTATGTCCATTTCTAACTTGACCCGATGTGGGATTTTTTAAAGGCGATATTTATAAACTTCAGACATTTTCGGGTGTAATGCACTAATTAGTGGGAGAAATATGAAAATTTTTTTTCAATGAAAAATAGAGAAAAACAGCTTTTTAAGAAAAAAAATTGACCTTCAATTGAGTTTAAATATTAAAATGTCCTGATTTTTAAAAGTAAAGTAGCCTTTTACACCCGCAATTTTATATAGATTTAAAAAAAATTTTATAAATTGAGTGCCAAATGGCACAAACCGGTGTCACAAGCAAGTGTTGTAAATTTTCAATGATTTTTCAAGGAGAATTTAAAAAAGCATTTATAAAAAATTTTGGACTTGATTTGCTAAAATTTTTCATAATATTTCTAAAAAAAGTCGACAAAAAATGACAAATGAACATGTTATGATTTTTTAAACAGCATTCAGAAAATATGTAAACATGCATGAAAAATGTTAAAGTGGTTTTTTTTCCGTTTTTATTCACAGATTTTAGGAAAAACAAGAGAAACATTTTGGGTAAAAAATGCGTGAAATTTTAATAGTAATTTGAATTTTTTTGAAAATTTTACGAATTCAAAAATGAAAGTTCGAACTCAAATCTTTCCTAAAATAGATAAAAAATGATTTTAACGAGCTGATACACATATATTCTGGTTCAGCTCACGATAACAACCTCAAAAAAATAAACTAACTAATTATTTTCGTAAGTTAAATTGACGCTAGTCTGCCACATCGCTGCTACTCTCTTAGGCATTTTTTAAATAAAAGCAAAATTTTGAAAATGTCAGGATTTTTTTTTCTGACGATCCTATCTTAGTACTTTACCAAGTAAACATACTCAGGGTGATATCATATTACCGATATCCCTTAACCCCGTTTTGCTTAATCTTTGCTCGGATTTTTTTGTGAATAGGGTGAGGAAGCGTTGACAGGTGGCCTTGAGGCTAAGATGACGTGAACGAATCTATTTCGTCACTCGGTCGCTTGGCTCCGAGCGCCCTGCGGACTCCTGCCTGCGAGTGGACTAAAGCGGGCTGAGACCAAGAAAGACCCAACTTACCTTAATCTCACGATATTGAAACTCTGATTTTCAATGAGTTTTCACCTGATGAAAAACTTTTTTCTAGATTATCAAATTTGATTTGAAATAACTTTGTAATCAATGTCTTTCCTTGAACTTATCAACTCTTATGTTTCTCCCTCAAAAAATAATATGATTTCTACTTGAAACGAATTTTTATTGAAACTTTGAAAAAATTCAATTTTGTCATGCGTCAAACCAAAAAAATTTGTGAAAGAAAGGTTTTGCTCTGAAAATCAAGTTAGATAACTTTTTTAACAATTCATTAAAGATTTGTTAATTTTCAGAAGTTCAAAAACTTATATCTCTAGATTAAGTTGTTACCGATCAAGTTTATAAGGAAAATGAAGATATATTTGAAAAAATTCAAATCAGCCAGTATTTTTCAATTGAGTAATCGTAAAAAAATTCGGCAAAAACAAATAAAGAAATTTTTGATTTTATGTTCATTGCCCTTTAAGTTAACTCTTTTAAAAATTCCAAAAAATATCAGAGCATAATTTGGACATTTTTGAGACTGTATTTATAAGACAAAAATTTTAAAAACAAAGTGATTTGGTTTTAGTTTGATTTATAATTACGCGTATTAATTTTCTAAATTCAACAGTGCAAAAACGATTATTTACTTAGGTAAAATTTTAATTAGAGTCAACTAAAGTTATTGAAAAAACTTAACACACCACACACAAAATGAAAATGAGCGATTGTTCGAAATAATAAGTTTGTATCACTCGAGTCAAACCATGATGTTCGATCAAGGATTAATCATAAGACATATCATATATCTTGGAAACTACTGTTCGTTTAGCACAATAATGAACACTGATTTTTAATTAGTTTGAAAAGATAATTTAAAAATATATAAATATATGTCGAACAATTTTTGAATTCAACAGTGAGTTGAACAATATATTCGTATAAAGTTAATCACGAAAATGCATAGAATCAAATACTCTACTAAAAGCAATCAAATAAAAGTTTAATAAACTAAATTTGGAAATTGAATTTTGAAAGTGAAAAAATTCGACGATATTGGCAAATTCGGCAATATCGACAGAGAAATTTACCCAGCGATTTTGGCGATATGGGGCTCCTTGTTTACCGTAAATTTTGCGAATAGCTTTCATCTGCCAAATAATTTAATCACAGGTGACATTACAAATCAATTCGCCACTAGGTGTTAAGCTATCAGAAAAGTCAAAAATGTGAAAATGATGGCGCTATTTTTATATGTATAAATGCAATATATGATTTAACAAAATTAAAAAAAATGCCAAGAACTAGAAGAACACTACGACAAATTCACCCGAATTTAAGTCGCCAATTTCCAAATAACCTCGAGTTTTTTCGTGCAGTCAATAATTTTAATGCTGAAAATTTGAGACGGCGTAATCCGTCACAATTAAACCGCCGAAGATATGGAGCTTATTTTGAGCAAAGACAAAGACCGCCAGTAGATATTCCAGTACAACTAATTGATGATTTTCAACCAGCTGATCAACTTCCGGTAACTGGAATTTCTACAAATTTTGTGCATACACAACCAATTCTTCAATCAATTTCCGATGTCGCAAGGCGGTATCCATGTGTGACGTTGAAGCGTCATAAAAGAGCAAAAATTGTGGCGACTGCCTACGCTCATAGCTTATTGGGGGAAATTAAATGGCGGCCGATTTGCCGCGATCCTAAATTAGTCGAAAATTATAAATTTTTGAGTACCTTATTAGATTTTGAAAGAAATGGGGGTAATTTTGAAGATCAAGTAAATTTTCGAAATGCAATTGATAATAATTTTGAAAATCCTGATGAATTTCCAGAATTGTTTGTTTCGCATACAACTTTTGTAGATGACCCAAGATATAAAAAAAATCCCATTTTTCTTTTAGAAGTTCAACAAAAATATAAATTAGTTTATAGAAAACATATTTCCGCTGTTATTGAAAACTTGACTTCAATGTCTAATTTTCATAAAAAAAATTTTCTCAAATTTATTTATTCTACGAATGATCTTGGTTTTATCGAATATGTAGAAGATCCGAATATCTTAATTTCAGAAACATCGAAACATTCGCTTAATTTGATTATCGAAGAAATCAAACAAATGTTCGAAAACAGAATTATCTGTGTGACGCATTGTCGTGGTTTTTCTTCTGCCGAATCGGCATTTGACCATGTAAGAAAATGTCATCCTACCTTTGTTGACCAAGAAATTATGGCACAAAACTTGGATGCTAGATACAGAGAAGGAGTTTTTGATGGTCAACAGGTTCTAGCTCCGATGATTCGATCCCTCGAGCAAGAAATTACTTTTTGCCGAAATAATCATCAAAATATCTAATTTTGTAAGAATCTTCTTTGCTGTCTTCTATTTACTGCTCGAATAAATTAAAAACAAACTTTCGCCCCCCAGATGATATTTTGATGAAAAAATTCATCAAAATATCATCTGGGGGGCTTTTTTGCGTTAAATCAAAATTTGAAACTTTAAAACCTGTACCAAATTTTATATTTCTCAAATAAATTATAAATTAGATGAAACAATCTCTTAGTATACATGGCCCCCTAGAAGGTAATTCGATGAAAAATCACCGAATTAACTTCTGGGGGGCTTTTTTGCATTTAATGATAAAATCAAAATTTTGAATCGGATTAATTATCTTTATAATTTGAGCTTTATTCCAAGAATAAGACAATTAACAGCTTTTTCTAAAATGATTTTTTTTTGAAATAAGGTCTTAAACTCTGACCTCTTAAGTGCTCTGGGTGTCTCTGCCTAATACATGAATTTGGATTCATGGGGTTAATAATAGACTATAACTAATAGTTCTACAAGATGAATAATCTGACTGTCATTATAAAAGCCTTGTTTGGCTGATTTTAATCAAGCAAATGTAATTTGAGCGACCAGTACACCCTTAAGTCAAACCGATTATTCTTTAATTTGATTTTGCAGAAAAAAAAACTTTATCTCCAGATCCACAAACAGCAGAAACTTGATTAAGTTTTATCTTTCATTGTTTAATTTTATGAATAAATTAGTCACTGCAATGCAATTTTGCAACGGAATATTTTGGAAAATTGTGAGTTTTTTATTGCATTTTTTTGAAGCCAGAAAAAAATTTATTGTGAGTGATGACCGATCTCAACGACTGAGATTTTATTTCAGATAATTTGAATCATCTTCACGCTTAAACGCTTCGAGTTTTAGCTAGAAATTGCAAAAAAAGCTCGTCTGAATCTCTTACAAATGTTCTGAGGTATACTTGGTAAAACTTCGAGCTATTTTGCCAAGATAGATTTTGAAAATTAAGAAAATATTTCAAATCAGAGTAAAACATTTGGTACGAATAAAAATATTCATTTTGATGAATTTAAATTTAGATCAATTAAAAGCAAGCTTAATCAGAACGTTTTCTGAAAAAATATCAATTTTTTAGTTATCAGGAGGTAATTTTAGACACTGAGATTGTCTAAATAAGTTTCATCTTTATATTTCCACGACTTTTCAAGCATATCCCATATTCACACTTTTGTTAATATTCCGGCCCTACTACTTAAATCCACATTACGTTTCCTAATGAGAGCTGCGATATAACATAAGTGTGAATAGGAAATATCAAAATTGTCATTTAAACAGACACGTGATCGTTTTTCAACTATACCGTAATGATTAACTACTGTTATTCCCCAAAACAACTTACAAAAAAATTTCGGCAATTAGTTTTTGCGTTCACTTGGTCGACAATGACTATTATGTATAAGGGTCGAAAATAACGTTTAAAGTCGATCAGGCGCTGCAGCGCCTGACGGGCGGTTGAGAGTTTAAACGATGTTTTCTATTGTTAATTTATTACAGTCGAAATTGCTTCAATTTGGAAAATAAGCAATACCCAAACTGTAATTAGAGCAGCTGGTTCACAACTGTGAGATTTGAAAGAAATATTGAACATTTTATAGAGATAATTTTAGCGTCATAAGGGACCCTCACCTTTAAGTGCGAAAAATTGAAGATAATAACAAAAATTAAATAAGTCAAAAAATAATCATGATGTTTTTACTTCAAAAATTTCTAATTATCTAGGTATTCAATGTTCTTGTTCACCATTCAAGAATGTGCTTCATGTCGGAGTATAAAGAAAAACGTCGAAAAATGGGCCAATGATTCACAATATTCTAAAATTAAATTTTATCAAGGCATTGTGGACGATATGATATCGTCGATATCCCTAGAAAGTGAAGATATCTCAAAATTTTAATTCTTTAATTGACATATGGACCATAGGGGACGGATACNTATTTCTCATTTTTTGTCGACTTTTTTAGAAAAATTATTAAAATTTTCCGCAAATCAAGTTCAAAATTTTTTATAAGTGGTTTTTTGAACTCTTCATAAAAAATCAGGCAGAATCACATATTAAATGTTTTGGTATCTATTAAATATCCGTATGTCAACTAATGAGTTGGTCGCGCGATTTTCATTTCTAAACTATCGATGAAATTTTTAACGCTCGGTGGTACACTCGATAAGTGCCATTTGGCACTAAATATTTAAGAATTTTATGCTGGTCAAAAATTTTAAATAAAATTTTGGGTGTAATAGGCGCAATTTCTTTAGATAGTAAGAACATTTTTTTATATCAAAACGCAATTGAAGGTCAATTTTTATCTCAAAAAAAGTTGTTTTTCTTTACTTTTTGCTATTTTTAACCATTTTTCATGGGAAAAAACTTTCATATCAAGGAAATTTTTTAATGAGCAACATAAAAACAAGACTTTTTAGCGCATTACACTCGACAATGTCTGAAGTTTTATAATATCGTCTTTAAAAAAAATCTGTACTCGAGTTTATTCGGAAATGGATGTACCGTGAAAAGTAATTTTTATATTTTCCCAGATAATTAGTTATGTAATAATAAGTTATGTTAGAAATTAAAAATATGAACGTTTGCAAGAATGAACACTTTTATTGAAGATAAAAAATAAAAAAATAAATTTTCACATTTTTTTTTTCATTTATCGCTCTGAAAAAATGTACCAATCTGCCGGATCGATGCCACCCCTTTAAAGCCCGATATCGGAATTTTCTCAATGAAAAAAGTTTAAAACACATTGAAACTGAATTTTATAATATTTATAGTCGTTCAAGCAACGACGCGCTCCCTGTTAACCATCCTTTTCGATGATCAGACAGATTGAGTCTAAAAACGGCGTTACATATCGGATTTAAATTTTAAGGGTTTGTTAAGTTGACCCTAAAAATGAAAATTTAATATATTAGAAAAAAATCCATCCTCCTAGTGGCGATAAAGAGCATTTTACGTTTTTCTGGTTATTTTTAAATTTAAGTAAAACATCATTATAATTACACATTTTAACCGGCAAAGTTTGTCTGATATCATGAGATTTTCAAAACAAAATTAAATTTCTGAAAAAAATCTCATTTCAGGTCAGAAACCGTCAAATGTTGGTCAAAAACCGATAAATTTCCAGTTACTGGAAGACCGTTAGGTTGACAGAGCCGATACCTGTCTTTAAAGACGCGGCTTGCTGAGTTTGACCTTAAGTTAGTTTTGAGAAAAAAACCTCTCAATTCGAGGTGTAAAATTAAAGATTCAACATTTGAAAAAATGGTCATTTTGATGCTGTTTTCAGGGCCGGATTTTGTTGAACACAAACAAAGGTCAACTAGACATTCGAAATTTTTCTCTAAAATTCAAGAGAAGATACGATTTTATTAGATAAACATTTTGAACTAAAATATGAGTTCTTCCGGTCAATATTCAAAATCAGTCATATTCGACCAATCAGATTCCAGGATTTTTAAATTGTTAGGAAAATTGACGATTTTGGTCGGAAAATCTTAATCTCAGTTAACGAAAACCTAATATTTGTGATTAAGTAATGATTGAAAATATATTTGTTGAGCTAAATTTTGTTGAAGCTTCAAATTTTGAATTTCAATTTTATCCTCGAAAATTTTTTTGACCTTGATAAAAAAAGTTTGAGCCGAGTCCGCCAAAGGTAAAATTTTTTTCTTAACAGAGGAACCTTTCTTATATCTTTCAGAAAATATAAGTTAGGGGTCAAAAACACGATGAAAAATTTATTAGAATCTCGAAAAATCGGATATTTTTGAGAAAATTTTTTTTGCCTTGATGAAAAAAATTTGACACATGTCCGCCCAGAGAAACCTTTTTTACTTAAAATATGTTATTTTTGATTATATTTCAGAAAATATTATTTTGGAATGAAAAAAAAGGTTGGAACATATAAAAGAAGCCCGAAAACCGTAAAAGTTAGAGAAAAACAAAATTTGGTCTTGATGAAAAAATTTAAACTGAGATTACCCGTCGTTTGATTTTTTGCCCAAAACATGCAAATTTTATAGACATTTCGAAAAACGTTAGTTTCGAGTCTAAGAGGGATTGAAAAAATATTCAAACGCCCAGAAAACAAAAAAATAAATTTTATGAAAAAAATTTGACATGTGTTCGCCCAGAAAAGTCTTTTTTGAGCAAAATATGGCAATTTACGATTTTATTCAGGAAATATTAGTTTGGAGTTAAAAAGCGGTTGGGGGGTAATAATAAGCTCGAAAAACCTATATTTCATGCAAAACACGACCTAAAAATTGATTTGTGGCCGATTCGAAAGTTTTTGCGGGAAAAAAGTTCTCTACATTTTCCGCAAGCATTTTTAACCCAAATATAGCTATCCAAATATTTAATTAAATAAAATCGATTTTCGCGAAAATCTGTACGAATTATCCCTACGTATATGCGACTGTAAGTGACAATATTCAGGCAAAACACAGCAATTTTTGCCATTGCTTAGCCAACATTTTCATAAAAATTCAAAGAAAGGGTCAGAATCAGACTATTCTTCCCAATAAATATCACACACCAATTAACTTTGGCGTTCCCAATATCAAGCAGTCTTGCCAATTGATATACACAAGTCAGTCACTAAGAAAACACTAGTTGTATTCGAACACGCGCTATAAAGATCATCTTCATTTTCAAGATTCATTCCGGTTTGAAAAATGGATATCCATAGAAAATTATCATCATTAAGTTTTTTTTCTTGAGTTTTAACGCTCCTCAAAAATATTTTTGTTTATCATTTAAATATGAATTAATTCTCACTAACCCTTATCTTGAAATAGTTTTCTAAGACGACCCTTTTTTGCATTCTAAGAATGTTGAACACCGCACCATTTAATTATGTTGCTTCATGTAGTAATAATAATATGGGAACGTTTTGTAAATNAGGGCAAGGCAAAATCAAAAAAGCGTTTAGAAATAAAACAGAGTTATTTTACTCAAACATGCCTTGTTTTCATGAATGGTTCCATAAATAGTAATTCCTTGTTTTTCAAAAATGGTTCCATAAAGGTAAAGGGTTTCATATAATGGTTAAGGTTTCCATTTATTGAATTGAAGAGTTCCATTATTGGGTTCCATAAATGGTCAGTGCTAGTGTATATCGATATTCCCTAATTTACATACCCTTTATGCCTTATTGATGAATCTAAGAGATTGGCTGAAAAGAAGAGAAAGCGGCTCAGAGGGCTGAGGGTTTAGGAGTGTTAGGATTGCTCTTACCCACATCTCTAGATTAACAAAAGTGCAATAAAGGATATTTCTTCATCAGGTATGTTTTCGGGTTGTTATTGTATCAGTTCAAACAAAAATGTTACTGGCAAAGGACTTGTTTTTTGTCAAATTCTCGACATTCAAATGCAATTCAAGGTAAACAATAACTCGACAACAAACTCGATGAATCAAATTGTGCCATCATTTGATGCCGAACAAGAGTCCGGTCTGGCTTCAAATTTCGAAAAGTATATACGTATCAGCAAGATGGAAACTTATCTGTTACGGTAGTCAATAAAGCAGATGACCATTCCTACGAAAAATTAAAATTGAAAAACTTTTTCGCCCATTGTTATTAAGTTCTCTTAAAAATAAAGCAGTTACTCAAACAGTGCGTATTGGCATGGATAATCTAACCTCCACCGTTAGTAGTGAATAACACAAGATAATAAAAATTTATTATTTGTAATCATTCCATTTTTTGCAATGTCTATTTTTGGCGTCGAAAATTATTGTGGTACTTCTCTGATTCAATGGTTTAAGTGTGTGTAAAAAATCACACATATCACCAACTCTACGTCAAGAAAAATGAAATTTATAATTCAGACAAGGCTTAGCTAGAAATTAATCATCCTCAAAATTTTTGCTAAAAAAGTAAGTAATTTCCTGACTGGGAGATAATGATAAGATTTGATAGTTTATTATGCGGATTGTCACTTGGTTCGTCAGTCTTGTTGAAAATTTTTTTCTATTGTGCATTTCGAACTAAAAGCGATGGCAAAAGTTGGCTCGATTGAAAATCTTTCGAAAATCGAATATTTGGTCGTTGATATCGGCTTCAAATTATACATCCTAAAATAATAATCATGTGGAATTCATGCAACGAGAATGGGTCATCATGCCATTAATTTTAACCTATAAACGAACTGACTGAAGAGATCTTAAGAAAAATTTGAAAAAAAATAATAATTTATGAGTTTGATATTTGCGAAATAATCGAATTTTTTTGATAATTTGATAGTCATTCGGACAGAAAGACATGCAACGAGATTATTTATCTTCTAAATCCTATGGTATTACCAAATTGGACTGCTGACCAGATTGGCGAAAAAATCGGAATACAACAATGGTGCATTGGTTAAAGCAAGGTGAAAAAAATTTATCAGCTCAAAAACTTTTGTCAACAAGTTACAATTCAATATACGACTTTATACGACTATTTCATGACTGAAAATGACCAAAGTGTATTGTGTAAAAAAAAATTGTCCGATTAGGTCCTTATTAATTTTTCTCGAAAATTTCATAATATTAAAGTTTTGACAAAATAGGAAAATTGATCGATTTCGATGCCATTTTTCTGTTTATTTTTTCTTACATATGCCTGGTCATTGAGCTATCGTAAAACTCAATCGGATAGTCGTTTTCCAGAACCAATTTTAAACATTTGGACTGCCACACTGTAGACAACCCTATTACTATGAAGCATTGGTTTGACAGACACAAACAACTTGAATTATTATTGTTTATCGTGGTATGGCCATTTCACCTTTTGCAGGAGTGATTTGAATGAATATGATGCTGAGTGGGACATATTGGAACTAGTACTGATAAAGGACTCAAACTATGTGAGAAAATATTTCCAGAGCAGAATCAAAGCAATCGGAGGATCATCAGAACGCGTTGAACAAAACACAGCTTTATGTGCAGTTTTCATGCATATTCATTGATCTTATCCCTATTTCTCTGTCATATCAGCTGAAGCCATATAACAAGGCAGTATACTCATATCTAGAATCAACGGATATTTTTTCGAAACTCATGGATACATAATAATTAGGATGGGTGAACCTGAGAAGTAGGATTTTGAAGGTCTCTTAATGACCAAACGAACTATGGGATGAATAGATAAGGGAATTTGGAAGAACAAATCTTTGTAGCAGACTTTTTCCAAAATGCTTCAAATGACCAAAAAAGCGAGTTTTTCGGGTAATTTTTTTCAATTGAAATTATGTACATAAGTTATTATATAGTTTAACAGCTCCAGTGTAACAAGTTTCATACATACTTACTCATAAATATCGAATGAGCACACCATCAACCTAAAGTTTGGCTTTTCAAATCCCTCCACAAAGCCATCATAGTACATTTCCATCTTTGCAATAAAACTTCAAAAGAAGAGAGTGGACGATAAGATCTGGGTTTCGATCTCCTTTTCGCACTTTATATTTTCATGAGAATAGCATAAAAATCTTGTTGTACTGTATTTCACAATTAATTATATTAGATTAACGATAATTTAGAACATTAGGAAGAATTAAGTATTCTTTTTTATTGACTTTCCGTGTATAAAGACATTATTTGGTATGGATTTAGGTGTTTGAAAACACAGAGACCAAAAATATCATGGGGAAGTATCATTTTGGCCGGCGGAATATCGCAACCGACCCCCGAAAGTTCCTCTTATTTTCAATTTCAAGAATTTTGGTGAGTTTCGGAAATTGCTCATCAGACCGGAAATTCATGATTTGAATTATTTAACCCTTGGAAGCTCCAAAATTTTTATTTGGCAGAGGCTCCTGCACCACTTAAGTGGGGCAACTTTGAGCCCTCATTACGGATAAACTACATTTCATAAAAAGCCGTGAATTAATTCATTTTTGTAAAGATAGCCCAACTTAGCGAGGTAATCAATCAGATTCAAATTTTTTTTATTTATATCGGGCGAAACTGAGCCGCAAAGATTGGGCTTTGATCACTTACTTCTCATTGAAAACAGGTATATTTTCAAAAACATTTCTTTCAATATTCGTACTCATTAAGATCTTGGCTTTCACAATTTTGTTTTTGATTTAAAATCTATCTTCCCGTTTTCTCATGAATATACGATAAGCAGCGCGATTGGTCGAAAAACGCGAAAAAGATGCAGTTTGCGAAAAAATTATTGTTTTGAGAATGAACAAAATGTATTCGCTTATCACCGAAACACCACATTTCAGAAAAAATAAAAATTGTCTCATTTCAGAACGAAAGACTCAAATTAAAAAATACTCAATCAGATTTGTAAATTTTTCGAAAAAATTTGTCGAAACCGAGCAGCAAAAATTTGGGTTTAATCACTTACTTGCCATCGAAAACATAAAGATTAACATAATCTTTTCTTTCTCTATTCTCACTAATTCTGACTTTGGCTTTCACATTTTTTTTAGATTTTTAATCTTATTTTTTGTTTTCTCACCAAAAGACGATTTCAGCGCGATTGATCAAAAACCGCAAAACAGTTTGCGCTGTCAAAAATTATTTTTTGAAAATGAAAAAATGTATCCTTAGTTAAAATGAAAATTCCGAGCTCTTTAGCACAAGCAGGAATCCAAAGGAAGTATCGCCGATCGGGCCAGCTGAACGCTTAGCGTGGTATGAAGATAATCAAGCATCTGTTTGATTTTTTTCAGCAAATTTTCCTCATTCGATGTCAAAAAATGCCTTATTTTACAAAAGGAACCTAGAGTTAATCACATGGAACTATAACATCTGTGGCTTTGCTTCAATAACTATCTACTTACGTGCCTTCAACTTATCAACAGTCATTTTTTGATTGTTGCTATCACGATAAACGCACGGATAAACAAAAACTACAGGTTTTCGAAACCGCATTTTAATCAATACAAAAAACTAATCCAATAAATACCCAAATCTTTGAGGAATCCTGATTTGCCTGGACAACCAACCTAAATAAACAAACAGAACATTAAATCATGAATTTCTTTGTCCATGCTTTAAACTAATCTGAAACACTTGCAATTACTTGAAATTTTTTAAAAACGAATAGCTTATATGCGAACAGAGGCTCAATCGCTTAAATTGCTTTTGAAACAAAATTGTTTTCTCTGAATTGTTATCATTACTTCTCACTCTTAAATGATAATACCGAAACGTTGAAAAAAACAATTTTTATTGAAAATCATATAATTTGTATCTTGAAACGCTGATACTCAACTTTATATAACAATTCTGGAGAAAATAACGTTTGTTATAATTTAACCCTAAGACTTCAAAATATTATCTCTACGTAAACCAACTTTCTGATCATGTGTGCCGTAGCTTTCATTTGAACCTTTTTTCGAAAAAATAGCACATTTTTTTCGAATTTTTTCAAAATAAAAAATCACTCACGAAACATAAAATTCCGATGTGAATTTTTTATTTTATCTTTTTAAAGATACTCAAAAAACTTTTCTAAAACTCAGTTCCTCACATTTATCTATAGTTTAAACGTATCAGCAGCATTTAGATTTTTGAGAGAAATTCAAAAAAAGTAAGATAAAATATTTTTTGAACGAGAAGTCCTAGAAAATTTTAACTGCCATTCTTGAATTCCTCGTGGCAAACTCTATGTTGAGTTCGATTCATAAATTTCCAGGACTTTTCTTTCATCCGATTTCAGCAGATTTAAATTTTTAACTTAAGTGGTGCGGAGCTTCCAAGGGTTAAGTTAAAAATCCTGAAATTGAGTTGAGTTTTTTCGGTGATATCGGGCCTTCCTTGTTTGAGTCAATTATCTACTGAAAGGTTACTAAAAAGCAAAAAATGGTTAAATTTTTGACATTTCACAGAGCTGATTTTTCCTCTCTAGCGACCTCAGACTACATTATTGACCCAGTTGCTCATATTTTTATGAGAAAGTCGACCCTTTCGATTCTTGTGAGGGTGCTTTCAAGTCTCTGACGAACTTGAACTTTTACCGGTCATTGTGGTTGACTTAACTGCTTTTTGCAGAAAAAAAAAGAAAGCAATCAATTAGACGCCTTTGAGAGCTACAAAACTGACAGCATGAAAATTTGACCATCAAATCAATATTTTTTACAAAAGATTTTAATAAAAAAATCCTAAAATGCTGGCTTTAAAACATTGATACTCATTTTTGATACAATAAAGAACAAAGAAATATTTTGATGAAGTCGAAGCTCAGACATGGTTTTATCAAACGTTTTTTTTGCATCGTGTACGGTATACCGCGGTACACGATGTATCTGAACAAAACTCAAACACTATTTTTTTTTCGTTACCCTCACCGATAATTGTCATTCTCAACCGGTAGAATCATATTTCAGAGAATTTTGAAACTTCTAGAATCAAATGTGACCATAAGATTTCTTGGGTTCACTTTAGCCAAAATAAATATAACGAAAAATTGGCTTACAAAAGGGTGTTTTTTTAGGAACTACGTACAAATAACGGCTTTCCCGTATTTGGAAACCACATGACATTATATATTGGCGGATAAAGAATTCCGGATTTCCGGTCAGTTCAATTTTTAAAGTTGTTTTAATCAGGCCCAAATTCGGTCTGTAGCGTAATACGGGCACACGGAGTTCGAATCTGATATCAGGTTACATCGATGACGTCATTATATGTCATTTTGGGGTACTTTAGATGACGTCATAAAACTCTTTACAACTTGTACAAACACGATAACTTAATGAAAACACGAAATAAGGGTTAATTCGACACGGGGAGTTTAAATCTGATAATAAAATTAACTAATAACAACAATACGCGTCAAATGAGGTCAAATAGGAGAATCCATATAAAGAAGAGAGAAAACCGTGACAAGAACAAATTCGGCTGGGGGAGTGATTATGACTCATAATGACGTCATCGATGTAATCTGATATCATATTCGAATTCCTGGTGTCCGAATTAGTCTACAGACCGAGTTTGAGCCTGATTGGAACAACTTTNAAATTCCACCTAAATATGCGGAATTAATTTTTTTTCCTAAAAAAAAGACCACCAAAGTTCCCAACAAATAACGTTGAGACCCCCTACAGCCGGTTTAGAACGACAGTTACCAGGTGACTGAGAAAAACGAAACAAAAATAAGTGTTTGAAATAAGGGTAGGTACACGATGCAAAAAACCGTTTGTTGAAACCATGCCTAAGCTTCCACTTCGTCAAAATATTTCTCTGTATCCTTCTGAGGGTATCCCGGTCCCCAATTTGACATATTCTCGGTGAAATATCAACCAAACAGGGCTTCAATGATATTATTCAGATTAGCCACTATGTAGAACTAGCCTTCAACTTGCGAAAAAAACATATGCCAAAACTTTTTTGTAGGACCACACTCCTTTACACATAAGCGGCACAAGAGCCACCTAAGCCAAAACGGAAAATCTATCTTCTCCCAGGTTTTATTTTGAAATAAACCCAAATTTTAACATAAGCTGTATAATTAGTAAAAAAAACTGTGTAGTAGCGCTTTTGTTGATAAGTGCTATATTTATTCTGGAATATGTAAAAACCGGTTTTAAATACTGGTTTTTTGACTTTTTTCATCGGAAAATCTATCTCCTCCATATTAAAATTTCAAAATTTACTCAAATTTTTGCAAAAGCTAGTTTAAAAAAACAGAAACTTTGTAGGAGCGTTTTTGTCAAATTTCGAGCCCAAACAAAAAAAATTGAATTTTTCAAGGTCTCGTGAACAAATTTCCGAACAAAAAATGTGGTTCGATGTTTTCGAAAGTAAACTCAAAAGAAAGCTGGAGAAACACTGAAGAGAAAGTTGTTTAACGTCAACCAGATATTTTTAAGTTTTAGTGATCAAATTGACACAAACGTTATTTTTAAACATAATTTTGAGAAAAATACTTGGAAAAAAATCTAAAAAACGCAAAATTTTCGAAAAAATTTTTGTCGTTATTCGGGTTGTTTTGAAAAGCACAAAACAACCCAAAAAATTCCAACAAAAATTCAAAATTTTTGAGTTTTTACTATTTTTTCTGAGTATTTTTTCAAAATTAAGTTTAAAAATAATGTTTTTTCTAATTTGAGCACTAAAACTTCAAAATTTTGACTCGACGTAAGCCAACTTTCTTTCAGTGTTTTGTTGGCTTTCTTTTGAGCCTACTTCCGAGAAAATCGAAGAATATTTTTTCGAAAAAATTTTCACGTGACCTTGAAAAATTCATATTTTTTGTTTAGGGTCGAAATTTAACAAAAACGCTCCTACGAAGCTACTGTTTGTTTAGAGCTAGCTTTTGCAAAAATTGGAGTAAATTTTGAAATTTAACCTGAAAGGAGATAGATTTTCCGATTATACAGCTTATGTTAAAATTTGGGTTTATTTCAAAGTAAAACCTGGGAGGAGATAGATTTTTCGTTTTGGCTTAGGTGGCTCTTGTGTCGCTTATGTGTGAAGAAGTGTGGTTATACAAAAACATGTTGGCATAATTTGTTGGCAAGTTAAAGGCTAGTTCTACAAAGTGGCAAATCTGAATAATATGCTTAAAGCCCTGTTTGATTGATATTTCATCGAGAATATGTCAAATGAGGGACCGGGATACCCTTAAAACCCGCTAGCTTATTTCAAAGCCCATTTGAATTCGAATTTTACTAGAAAATAAAGCATTTTTAATGTACAGTGTAGTTTAATAAATAAACGAATAGTTAAAAATAAATTTTCACATGCGCAAAATGAAAATATAATTAAAAAAATGTTCAGCAAAATTTTGCGGTTCCTATCTGATTCTGTTATGGTTATTTTTTTAAATGTAACAGTAGATCGAAAATGTTTCTTATTTTTTCGTCTGGGTTGGTTGAGCGGGCAATTTGATAATCACCAACTTTATATATAACTGGATGATTTTCCTTTATAAAGTGACCAAAAAATGTTAACAGGAGTTCTTTGAACATTCAAAGGTAACTTTTTTTAGGTGACCCCAGTTTCCACGGCTTACATTTGAGAGGATATTGCTGATCTTAAATTATGCGTTGCGGGAGGTTTCAAATGGGTCGGGATCAATACAAGTCGAAGCAAGACTATTTCGGTATATTGTGGTAAATTTTTGTGTATCTTTGCAAAGTAGTATATGTTGGGCAAAAAGTAAATTGTGTTTTTAAAAAGTGAAAGGATTTCATAAGGATCGTTTCTTTCTGCAAGGATCGTAACATTCCAGGCATACCATCCGGATCATTATTGACGATCTGTGAACATCCGGTCAAATTGATATGGATTGTGACTTTTCTTCCGGAGTGACCACCGGTAGCTGGATATTCATCATAATTAATTGGGATTGATTTGGTCATGGGAATTTTATTGGGAATTATAAACCCATCACAAACGGATTTTTGCATCCAACAGCCAAAGAATAAATAAATGACATAATTTTATGATTTTAAATCCGATCTTGGGTGATACCGGAAATTGACCGGTAAAATTTGAAAAAAAAATCATTTTGAGGACACCGCACATTCTTCGAAGCCAATTGCGAAATACAGTTTTTTTGTTTTTCAAAGAAATATAAGGGGTCTCAAATAACAAAATAAGTTTTTTAAAAAAAGTGGAACAAACCGCCAAAAAATTGGCGTCGACGAACCAGCGGTTTTCTCAGAACCGTCATTTTCAATTTTCACTGGTCAATATCCGGTATCACCGGACATCGGATGAAAAATAGAAAAAAATTGGCTATTTATTTATCTTTTGGCTGCAAAAATCAGTTACTGAATTTTCTCGTTTAGTTCTCAAATTTTTGTTGAAAAACTACCGGGGTTACTTAAAAAAAATAACCTAATTCCATAGCGGGCATTTTTTGATCGTAGTTTGAAAAGTTTATGTTTTTCAACAAGTTCGTCATATTTTGCTGGAATAATGTCTTACCTGGGTTTTCAGATAGTTCGAATGACATTATTTTCGAGATGGAGAAAAACGATGATGAGAACTTAATTTTCTATTTGTTGCTAAGTATCTTCAAAGGTTAATTAATAGCCATTTTTGGACTTAAGAATTTTTTCGAATTTCAATAAAATAGGGTATTCTAAGAAAGGTTCGGACCGGAGAAAATTAGAACTTTTAAACGTCTGAATTCAACTCAACTTAAATTCGGCTAATTTTTTTCATAACAAAACATTTTTCTGCTTACCCATTTTTGCTTTTGTCGATGGTTTAATTTTTCCCTCAGCTAACCAAGTTGTTTGATTTAAAAATTATTCAATAATTATTTATTCTGTCTGAAGTTCACTCTGAATCAAAATTTCTGAACTAAAAAAAAACGATCATAGCTAAAGTCAGTACCGTGAAATTTATCTTCAGAACTAAACCTCTTTGTAAGGCGCTTTAAAGGTTGAATTATTATTCATTTTATGTTGCTATGACACGGATCGCGTCACAAAAACATTAAGCTATAAATGCCAAAAAAAATTTCGAAATTTTTTTTAGGTCATTTTGAAGGAATTTCGATGGAAAGATGCGTAGGCGGAACAATTGAAAACTAAAATTGATTTCAGCTTACATTCTTTCCGGCCGAATTTTATTTTATTTTTTGGCGTTAAATTTTATTTGCTATCCGATAAGCATAATTTCAGGATTGAGCAGGCATGAGCACCTACTTCAATCGTCAATTTAAAGCGTAAAATGCTATTTTACCAAATAAAATTTTTCTACTTTCAAAAAATTTTCCTGGAAATTCTGCATCAGTCACCGATCACAAATAGTTAATAAATTACTAAGTTTAAAAGTCGATTTTACGCCCGGTACTGACCCTAGAGCTATGATTCTTTATTGACTTTATAATATGCCAAGCCGAAATTAAACAATCAGGTTGTCATCATCGTTTGTTCCTAACTTTTGAATTTAATTCATTCAAACTAATTTAAAACCCACCTTCATTTTGAGGGTCTTTTAAAAAATAAAGAGCTTCCTTCATGTCGCTGCCTCGGTATTCAGCCTGAAAATTGATAAAATTTTGAGATGATATAATAATTTTTTCAAATCAGTATAAGTTATACTGTATAACTCGTAACACATTCCACGAAAACGATTTTAAAACCCCTCTTTTTCTCTCCAGCAGCGAAAACACCAGAAAACTATCTTCACCTTGACTTTCTATCAATTTTATCTTAATTGTTTATGTAAGGCTTCAAAAAAGCAGCATAAACAATCCATCAGAGCCCGATTTCGAAATTTTGTTTTGATGGTGTTTTTTTTCTTATTATTTTGAGCGCGAAGTTACTTTTCTGTTAACCTGCGAAAATATTTTCTCAAACCCTTTATTCTGATTTGAAATTGATCTAATACATTGAAAGCTTATCAACTTTTACGTTATAATTTGATGAAAAAATGCCATATCAATTACGGGGCTCTGCGGTCACTTTTTGCTTCTTTTTCAGCCAAATTTTTTATTTAATTCGGCGTTTGCAAACGACTCAACCGATTGAGTTCTTGAATAGCTCAAACTGAGCACAAATATTTAAAGACAAATAAATTGAAACAAAATAGTTAAATGCAATTAAACACAAAAAAGTCCGAATCAGGTCATTGTTTTCAATTTTTTTGACTAAAACTTACAATTAAACTATTTCAGTAATCTCGGTAAAAATCTAAACATGGTCCGATTCTGACCTATTTATTATTATTGTATTATTCATTAAATATTTGTGCTCAGTTTGAGCTATCAAAAAACTTAATCGGGTGAGTCGTTTTCAAAAGCCGAATTATATAAAAATTTTGGCTGAAAAAGTGGCAAAAAGTGACCGCAGGGCCCAGTTATAGATATAGCATGCTTCGAAAAACGAAGCAATTTTTATTCGTTTAATTTACATTAAAGGCTCTGGTTGGTGGATTGTAGTGCTTTCAGGAGCCTGACATAAAAATATTAAATGAAATTGATGAAAATTATAGGCGAATTTAGCTTTTTAGGGTTTTTCGGGAAACTTATTCAAGATTAATGTGTTAGTGGAGCAAATTAAAATTATAAAAATTATTAACTCCCTAAGTTTTGAAGATAGATTAAAAATATAAATTTGATGTTGAACGGAAGAAATTCGGGATTATCTACTTATAAATAATGCATTAATGAATTTGACAAAAACTCCCATTTTTTCATTAAAAATATTTTAATGAAAATCTTGAAAATTTCATGTTTTTATATGCGTCTTTTAAAACGACAAGTAGTCCCTTAAGGTAGTGGTTGTCGCTGATTTCCCTTTTTTAGATGCGGTTTATGGCTAAACTAGCAAAGCTGGAATTCCAAAAATATTTTTAACGTAAAGAACAACTCTTCGAAATTTCGATCAGACTTCATTCTGGACGCATATGAAGGTTACTATGGTTCAATATTTGAAACCCAAAAAGCTTACTCCTACAATTTACATCAATTTTTGTTTTTTTGAGTCAAGTTCCAGAAAACCAATATCAACAATAATCCAGAGCCCTTTTTCTCATTTTTTTTGTTAACGAACAAAAAGCGTAAAGACCAAAAAACAAAATCTTCACGAAAATTGGTTGAAAGAACTTCTCCAAAACTTCACTCAAAAAATCTGAAAAAAGTCATGTAAATTGTAGGAGGAGTAAGTGTTCTATTGTTCTTTTTTGAATGCTTATTAAGGGTTAGTGCGTGAGCTTAGATTGAATTGTATCATATTAAAATAAGTCTTGAAATTATTTTCGACACTTGTTCTTCACGTTCAAAAAGTTTTTATAATACCTCCTCTACCAGTTCATCAAGAAACCATTCAAAAAACTTCAAAAAACAGCTAAATCAGCGACAACCACTCCCTTAATTCAAATAAATTCAGCTTACAATTTATCTTTTTACCTCGACCAAATAGCCCTTGGATTTCACTAAGGAACTTGTTCACCGGGTCTGTCTGTATCTTAACTGCTTTTTTTTCCCGTTTTGCAGAGCCTGCATAAAGCAAGGAAATTGTTTTCTGTTATGGGCTGTTCAAAAATGTTTAAAAATCGGCGATATGGGACAACAAAACCAAAAATACTGATTTGTCCATCTATCCTTAATTAAACGAAATAGTACATCACATATGGTTATTGACATTACACTAATAGTTATATTATGTTTACATGAAGACCCTTTCAAAACTGCAAAATATATCTCCGCCCAGACGGTATTACAAATTGAGCTCAAATTTTTACAGATTACGGAACGGTAGTATGCCAATATTTAATAGCGAGCTTTTTTCGATTCGGCGACTAAACAATCCCAGAACGCCCAATAACCGACGATTTTTACAATTTCAGACTTCAAAATCTATCTCCTTCGAGAATATGTTTGGAAAATGGCGCAAATTTTAATCAAGTGTTCCTCAGAACATATGTTAGATATGATGGCGAGATTGTTTGCAATTTACAGTTCTCGAAATATGATTTTTTTGATCATTTTCAAAAAAATTTCCAAAAAAAAACTGCTTTGATTTTTTTGAAAGTAGGTTCAAAAGAAAATCAGTAATACACTGATGAGAAAGTTGGCTTACGTCAAGACGATATTTTGAAGTTTGAGTCGTCAAATTTAAGAAAGCCTTATTTTTAAACTTAAATTTTTGAAAAATACTTAGCAAAAATCAAAAAGCCTATTCTGGTATATTTGTAAGGTGCTATTTTTCCCAATTCTTCAAGGAGTAATTTGTTAATTTTGATCTGCTCGGCGGATCTGTCGCTTGAAATGCCATTCAAATTTGTCAAAAATCGGACTAATTCAGATTCGCTCAATAATTTTTTAAGAATGAACAGGATTTGTTTCGTCACACTTTCTGATTTCTTTCGAAGTAGTTGCTTCAAATCGAAATACAAAAATGATATGAGAATCTCTTTCTTCAGTATTAACACCCAAACAGTACATTTTTATGCCCGCCTCAGTTGGTGAGCCGTCGAAAAATTAAGTGAAAGTTTCATCAGATTTTAAGAATAACTTTTGCGGCTTATATTTTCAATTTTAAAAAACGATAATATTTCTCGCGGAGGTCAAAAATTACATCAGCGAATGAGCAACGCAAAAATAAAATTCAATTTCAAGTGAGATAAAAATGCTCGTTTTCATGATGACAACTTATTTGACTCGAGTTATGAATTACTAAAAATATAAGCCTCCACCTTAGTTTGCTCATCATTAAGAAATTTGAGTGAATTTCTGAGTTCTTGAAAATAACTGTTACTTAAACAAGGATTTGCACATTTGAACCATTTAGTTTCTTGTGGTGTCGAGACAAAAAGTGATTTGTTTTAAAAATTCCAGTGAACTTGGAAAATTTGAATCAAGTTTTATAAGTAAAAAAAATTGTGATATCTCATTCGAAATTCTCTATTTTTTCATTTTCAAAGGAAAAGAGTGGGATCTGTCCACAGCTATGTTGGATCTGATTCAACGAATACTTTTTTGTCCAGGCACAACTTGGACCTCAAGCGGTTACTGTTTTCGAAACCACATTTCTTAAGTTAATTTTATACTGTGAGATTTCAGTATCTCCGTCAGATTTTTGCCATTAAGGGGATGGTGGTTCCTGATTTGACATATTCAAGGTGATCATGCGCGAAATAGGAAAATATCTCAGTAGTTCTGAACATACAAGATTTGTAGATCCCACCTTAATCTGAAAAATCAGACTGGCGAAATTTTTTTTCGGCTTTAGACTCTTTGTACCATGTCTGTAACACGGCACACTTTCCATATTTCAAAACCTATCTCGTCCCTGGTTGTTTTATCAAAAGCTTTGATATTTACCACAGATATAGGAACTTAGTAAACTTAAAGATTCTAGTTTTTATTTTTCTCAATTTCGTCACAAATTTTCTAGAATCACTGAAAACCGCCGATTTTAACCATTTTCGTCCTTGTTAACCTATCTCCTCCCTGGTTTTGATTTTTTTTGCATTTTTTTATTATTTTCAAAGTTAGATAATAAAAAGCCAGACAAATTCTAGTTTTTGAATTTCTGATAACTCTAGAATTTTTCACTTGAGTAGACTGGAAGTGATTTTGTCGGATGTAATCGAAAATGAGCTCAAATTTAAGTACTGCTTTCACTGACTTCAAAACTGCCAATTATGTTGCAAAGTTTTACCAAAATTTAAAAGTTAATCGACTTTGTAGATAAAAGTACTTAAAAAAATTTGAAAAATCCCAAAATTTCGGATTTTGTTTTTTTGGGTTATTTTTTTTTAATGAATTACAATCGATTTGGTGCATTTTTATGAGATAACAACTGCAGAAAATGTAGGAACCACCATCCCCTTACGACTGAAATTTCACAAAAATTACAATGTCATCTACTTTAGACTTAAACAAATTTCAATTTGATATTTTTGATCTAATTTTGAGTGAAACATGCTGACCCTTTCCTGGAACATTCTTTTATTTCCAAATGTTCAGAATTGACTGGAAAACAAAAAAAAATTCTTAGAGATTGTGCGGGAATCAACGTATCAACAAGTATACAAATTGCAATTTTTGGTAGTACAGGATTAATATGTTTGATACAGCCTTTTTTATTTACTTGTAAAACTTTTTCAATGGTGTCGTCCTCGGAAAAATAACTTGAATCCTGAACTTGGCTTTATGAGTGAGATATACAAAATTTAAAATTGAATTAGGCTTATTTTCATAATTTGAGCTGAATAGAACGCCGAGATATTAAAAGTCATTAACCCACTAACACATGGACTTATTTTAAAAAACACTTTTAAATAAGAGACAAAAAATTGCAGGTAAATTCTGAGAAACTCACTTTTTAGGAAAAGATTTTTTGATTTTGTTCTATTTTCAATTTTTGATCTGACTTTTTGAGTAACTTTTTATTATTTTCAGAAGTGATTTCGATAAATTGCGTAGGTTGAGTTTAATTTTCGGATAACAGCTGTAGATTGAAGACCGAAAATTGCAGGTTATTTGTGAGAACGTCACAATTTGGAAAATGTAATTCTGGATCTCCTACGTCATTGATTTGTTTTCTGACGTCTCTCATTTTCTCAGAAAAGTATTGCGTAGGTTAACGGTCACTTTGTAAATGTCACTATTTTACGCCGTTTATAAAGGCAAAATTTGAATTGAAAAATTTTAGTATAAAAAGTTAGGTTTATCGTTAATCTCAAGGACTAAAGAACAGTGAAGATGCGAGTACTTTTACTTTTCCCGTAATAAGGGCTACAGTAGCGTCCCCGAATGGCGTTTCATGTGTGAGAGGGTTTTAAAGGAAATGAAATTACGAATTATATAAAAATATCGCATAGCCTGCTCATTTGACTATTAATAATTATAAAAAGACATACTAATTTATTTATCTACGTTTCGATTTCATTTATCATTCTCAAGATTAATCTTATTTGAACTTCAGAGTTTTTAATATCAAAATCGCACAATACTAGAATTTTCTAAAAAAATAAAAATTCCTAAAATGGCACATTAAGTGCTAATTTTTACTACATTTTAAATATTAATAATGCACAAAACAACGTTTAAATTTGATTTTTCATCGTTCTGTGTCAAAAATATTTTCAAGATTTTAGAATGAACTGGAAATCCACAAGAATTGTTTGAGACGCCAAGACAACATTTCTAACAAAAAGACTCCAGGCGATTTTAAGCCAGGCTTTGTCAATACTTTGCAGCATAAATTAAAACAAATAATTGAAAAATGTAAAAAAAGGTAGCTTTTCAGTGTGCCTCCCAAGTTGAACCGACGATCAAATTATAGAAATAACTAATATCAAACGAAGGAGGAGTTGACTTTTTAGTGCTTTTTGGGAGGCATATTGAAAGTCTGACCGTAAGTTGAATTTTCGCATGATCTGAATACTACTGGTATCAGTCGAAAGAGTTGCACTACATATTAAAAAGATAAAATAATCGTCACTCCCTTAATTCGTGAAAGGTAGCCGAAAGTTTTTCTTCGAGTTCCACAATTGACGTGTCTTTTAATCCACATGGAAGACAGGTTGCCAGTTTAAGCTCTCTCAGGGTTTTGCGTAAGGGCTGAGGTGTTCCTAGATTTTTGTTAAAAACGGTGGTTTTAACTTGTGGTTTTCGCAAACTCAAATACTCCCAGCTTTTTATGTTTTAAAAAGTACGAAAAAATATTGAGGGTAATGTCCAAGTCGACATTCCGTTGATAAATGTAAATTTTGACATCGTGTTATGTGTAATGTCGATTAGGGCATTTTCAAAATATTTCAAAATTTATTTTGGAAAATTTTTCAATTAATTTGTCGCATCATCAAATTCCAATTTTATTATAATAACTGAATGAATAGCAAATTTTTAAAAATATCTGAAATTATATTAATAACATTGNGATTAACACGCGCTTCAGATAGTAAGCATTTCATGGTGGACTCAGGTTGAGAAAAGAATAATAAAATGAAATTAAGATGAGTCGTTTAGTTGTTCTTATAAATTGCATGATAAACACCGAAATTTTAGCTTGTCAAAACCTTATATTCACATCATCGAAAAAATACCTCACATTCGCAATTGAAGCCACCAGATAGATTTACAAATAATACACGAACGATAAATAAATGACCAAGATACACATTGAATTTGAGCATGTCGAATAAAAATCTTCTAAAGCCCCAAAACTGAAGTGCTCTCAGGATTTGTTTCTGAAAATCAGAACTAAAACGTTCTATACACATTTTTTATAATTAATATTTTTTAAATTTAAAATGAAAGGCAAATTACATATTTTTGAATCGGCTCTCCTGAGCAAACTGTAAATGGGAAAAAATACATTTTTTGATTGCTTTCGAGAAAAGAGTTCAGGGGGTCATTTTAAGAACACAAATTCGATCGCACAAATGAGCTCTACAAGCACTAAAAAAGTGCCAAAATCAATTTGTATTTTTATTTCAAAGATTTGTTAAAATTAATTTCAATGTTATTAATATAAATTTCGAACATTCGACCCGACTAGATTAGTATTTAAATAAATATCCCGCCATTGAAATTAATTTTAACAAATCTTTGAAATAAAAATACAAATTGATTTTGGCACTTTTTTAGTGCTTGTAGAGCTCATTTGTGCGATCGAATTTGTGTTCTTAGAATGACCCACTGAACTCTTTTCTCGAAAGCAATCAAAAAATGTATTTTTTCCCATTTACAGTTTGCTCAGGAGAGCCGATTCAAAAATATGTAATTTGCCTTTCATTTAAATTTTAAAAAATATTAATTATAAAAATGTGTATAGAACGTTTAAGTTCTGATTTTCAGAAACAAAATCCTGAGAGCACTTCAGTTTTGGGGCTTTAGAAGATTTTTATTCGACATGCTCAAATTCAATGTGTATCTTGGTCATTTATTTATCTGTCGTGTATTATTTGTAAAATCTATCTGGTGGCTTCAATTGCGAATGTGAGGTATTTTTTNGATTAACACGCGCTTCAGATAGTAAGCATTTCATGGTGGACTCAGGTTGAGAAAAGAATAATAAAATGAAATTAAGATGAGTCGTTTAGTTGTTCTTATAAATTGCATGATAAACACCGAAATTTTAGCTTGTCAAAACCTTATATTCACATCATCGAAAAAATACCTCACATTCGCAATTGAAGCCACCAGATAGATTTACAAATAATACACGAACGATAAATAAATGACCAAGATACACATTGAATTTGAGCATGTCGAATAAAAATCTTCTAAAGCCCCAAAACTGAAGTGCTCTCAGGATTTGTTTCTGAAAATCAGAACTAAAACGTTCTATACACATTTTTTATAATTAATATTTTTTAAATTAAAATGAAAGGCAAATTACATATTTTTGAATTCAACCTGAGTCCACCATGAAAATGCTTACTATCTGAAGCGCGTGTTCGAATCCCACAAATGTTGACTCCGTGATTTTCTTGGTGATTACACGCCGATCAACTATGGCGATCCCAATATCAAGCACCCTTGCCCATAATCATACTTAAGACAATCACTAAGACATCATCAGTGGGATTTTAACACGCGCTATAGAGATTGGAAGCATTTTTAAGATGGACTTAGGGTTGGAAAAGGATATGTTCAAATTCCCAGGATGGAAAGTAATTTATTGCTAAAATTTTTGGTTCGAGCCGCCCAGTCGTATCTAAGATATATCAAAAATGATCTCTACTGCGCGTTTTTCGACAAACGCGTTTGTCCAAAAAAGCGCAGTAGGGATCATTTTCAATATCATGCTGTTTTTACCTAAAGGTACTCTGTTCCGTTTGAGGCGCTTTAAACACGGCGTTTTTGGAACTTCAATAAAAGCTTGGCATACAAAATCTGAAACCAAATTATCCACAAAAACGTCTGTTAGCCATTGATACATGTGTTTGAAATTTGCATCTGAGAAACTTTGTACTACACTGCGACATAATCTAGGCGCAGATTCTTTATCGGTTTCGTAACCAGCTGAATAATTCATACATTAAATTTTTATAAAAATTTTAATAAAAAATTATGATCCTGTCAGGAGAAAAATAAGCTTTTTCCTGAGGATTCCAGCGAAGTAAATCTCTTCGAAAAAACCGCAAAATAACTACTTTGCAAAACACTCATGTGCATTTATACTTAAAATCGAAATAATTTGGGCGACTGAGTAGGTTGATATTCAACTTTATCTAAAAAAGTGATTACGACGCATTTTATGTGAGGAAGCTAATCTCACCGGAATATAATTTTTTAAATATTTGTCATTTTTTGTTAAATTTACCTTGAGAAATGATATTTAATTGTCTTTGATGACATAATCGTAAAAATTTTCGAATTTTTTTTTATCGGCACATTGCCAGCTTCTTTTTGCCGTCTTTTATGAGCTAATTCTTAATTTCGGGTGTGCTTAGCGAACATTTAATATGATTGTGTCACTCGTGAAATATCATTCATCGATTAAATTCGTAATTACAAGAAGATATAAGTTTTATTTTTATACATGACCTGAGAGCACCTTAAGAGGGTACTGGTCACTGGGTTTATGAGGCCTTAGGATCGATATGAATGCTCCAAAATGACCCGGGGTTCTAGCGACCAGTACCCTCTTAAGGGTATGGTGGTTCCTACATTTTCTGCAGTTATTTCGTCATAAAAATGCACCAAACTATTGGTTTATGTTTTGCACGCATAATACAACCCAAATGACAAAAAAAAATTTGAAAATTTTGCGTTTTTTCGATATTTATTTAAGTATTTTTCTTAAAATTATGATCAAATATAACGTTTCTGGTACCTCAGCTTTTTTTTTGAGCGCTACCTCTCGAAAATCGAAGCACATTTTTTTTCGAATTTTTTTCAAGATCGTGACGTTAAAAGTTTATTGAATAGTAATTATACAGTGTAGTAGCAAAATTTAGGTTTTTTTTATAATAAAACCTGGGAGGAGATGATTTTCTGTTTTTTGCGTTATTTTTTCTTGTTTCGCTTATGTGTCACGGAGTGTAAGCATACAAAAAATTTTTGCACATTTCTGAGCGCAGCTTGAAAAAGTAGTATAAAAAGCTGGCTAATCTGAATTATATCCTCGAGGCCCTGTTTGGCTTATATTTTATCAAGAAAATGTCAAATTAGGAACCACCATACATAAGATGCTATCAATAATATTTTTACGGAAAACAATTTAAACTTTCAGTATTTTTCGAAAATCAAAACACGATTTCTGGACAAACAAAATGAAAAAAAGTTTCAGCAAATCATTCTCGATTGAATAAGCAACTGTGACCTTTGAAATTAATAACTTCGAAAATTTACCATTAAAGACTTCAATTTTTAGCGGCTACCACCTCTTGAAGAAAGCCAATCCGTGATAGAACTCTTAAGGTGAATTTTAAAATGCACATACTAAGAACACTCTCCTTAATTTCGTCAAAAGGAAGCTCAATTTTTTCCAAAAATGTTTCCAGCGAAATATCATAATTTATTTTTGACATTCGACTGATTTGAAGAAGGGTCGGGATCTGTAAATTCAATTTGATAAGATTTAAGGGGGTGGGCGTCGTAATTTTTTGAGCCCTTTATAAAATTAATTTATGATACATTAATATCGTTTATGACTAACGTTGACCCAAGGAAGCTCATGGTGGCCATTTTTTTTCAAAACAATCTACAACAAAATGAAGAATTTTCAAAATTTAAATATGTTTTAGCTTTAACCCGCATAAAACCGGTATTCTACCTTGATACGAACATTTTTTATTGGTTAATATGACCATACTAAAACGATGCATGAATTAAAATTTATCGAAAATGTCTTAATCGAATTCTAGATATTTCAATTATTTTTAAGCAAAAATGTTAAGCCTAATTATCGAATTTGACGCTGATTGGTTCAAAATTTTGATTAGCTGTAAGCAGATTTTTTGATCAGCTTTAATTTGGTTGTATTTTTGTTCCGATCAGACGAACTTTTTTTTCGGACTTTTCATTTCCGGTTTACTCCAAGTCAGTTTTCTAGAATGAAAATAAAAAATTCAGCCTCATCCGATTGACGGCATAAAATTTATTTATCTCAGTCAAAAAAACGACTTTATTCTAAACATTCGTCTAAAAGAAGATAGAGTTTGAAATGGAAAAACTGGATAATCGGCGTTCAAGTGAGATTTTAGAATAAAAAAGGTCAAAATTTGGAAAATTCCTTTTCATTTCATTATTGTTCTCATTTATCCGCTACTTTGTGTAAATTTTGAGACGCTTTGTATGTGGGGTCTAAAAGTAGATAGATTTTTAAAAAACTGTTAAGTGTTCTGGAATGGACTCACCACCTGATGGCGTGATGTAACAATGTTAAGTTTGAGATATGGAATCGTTAGGCGAAGGCTCGACCTATAAACGAGTATCCTCAGATTTTTCACAACTGCCCTAGAATTATTATGAGGCGGGATTGAAAGGTACCAGATTACGACGCCCACCCCCTTAAATAAGAAAATCTCCCTTATTCACACTTGTAAATATCCCGGTCCTGATTAGGAAACGTAGTGTGTTTTTAAGTAGGAGGGCCGGGATATATACAAAAGTGTGAATAGGGGATCCTTTTTCATATCAAAAAATAAGAATAATTTGGAGATATTAATGGGAAATTTTCTAAAAGATGGATTTCTTAGAACTCTGGTCTGAACTCTTCAACTAACTGTTTGACCCTTGAAACTTTTGACTCGCAGAAATATGTTTTTGAGGTTTTCTTCGTCGATTCTCTTAAATTCGAAATAAGTTTGAATTAATAACAACGTAAAATGTTTCAAAATTACGTTTTGCCCTTATTGCCGTTTAAGGGGGTGGTCGTCGGCAAATGAGGCTTAAGAAACAAATTTTCCCAATTTTATTTTTATTGCCTTTTTTATAAAAATATGGAAAATTACAAGCTTTTGGTACTCGTTTATTTTGATACATGGCTAGGAAAGCACTTTTGATGAGGTTCAAAAAATTTCGTTATGAAAAAAGTTGAAAATTTCTGATTTTCGAAATTTAAAACACATTTACAGAAAAACGAGTCAGAAATTTGGACAAAAACTCAACTTGGTGTTTTGCACGGACCTTCAGCTGCAACATTTATTGTGGTTTCGAATGTGTGACTTTTAAATCCAGGGAGAGATACATTTGATTGGAACCCTAACAAGGGTCAAATACAGTTTTTGAATACGAGAGCAAATTCAAAAAATTTCAAAAAAACACAAACTTGGTGATTTGCTCCACGGTTCTTCGGATTATTTGAGTCATTAATCATTGTTGTACCCTAAAACTCAGGGAGGAATACATTTTTGAAAAAATAATTCCGTTATTTTTGTAAGCACGTTTCTGATTGGACGAGCCATCCGTCATTTTGAATTATTTTAGGATGCATAAATTTTGTTCAAAATAATCAAAGAGAGGTAAGTTTGGTCCGACGATTTGTACTTCTTGCTTACAATTGGTCATTGAAAACCCCATTTTTGCGTTTAAATGCGACGACCACCCCCTCAAAGCAACCTCAATTTTCTAATTATTTCCCTATTTTAAACAACAAATATGAAAGAAGGCAAGTGAGTGGCGAATACGACCAGACGGTTTTTTCAACCTTTCAACCACAATTTGACTGATCAATGAAATTTATATTTTTAAGCAAATATATAACTTGTTGATTAATTTATAAGCAGGTGATCAGCTGTCGAGACGATTAAAAGGGTTAGAGAGGTGGAAGGAATTCGGGGAAGAATTTCTAAATAAATTTTTGCTTAAAATTATATTTTTTGAAAATTTTCGTAACTAATGAGAACGATCGTGGTAATTTTCTGAAGAGCGTTTCTTTGTTTTAATATTGAGAAGTTCTAATTTCGAAATGCAATTCCTGCTTCTGATTAAAAATGGTACACGATTTCAGAAGTGACATCTTTATTTGATAAAAAACACAGTCAGGTTTTAAAATTGAATTCGACGTTTGCAGCCCTGACTCGCTTCATCGCAATGAATTTCCCAATTTCGGATAGTTGTGACCTTTTAACCATCAGCCAGACCTCGGCACCCACTAGCTTGGCTTGACTGGCTTGGATTGGCTTGGACCTTTTTTGCGTCATTTTTCAGAAAAAAATTTGTCCCAAAGTTGTTCTAGAACTTAAAATTAGTATCCCCAAAATTTTCAGAGCTCAACTTCATAGCGTTTAATTTGCCAATTTCGGAGAGTTTTAACCCCCACCGACCGGTTTTGGGTCATTTTTAAAAAAACATTCTTGTCCCAAATTTTTTCTTGGGGTTAAGTGGGTGGTCGAGGCAATCTGGACCTTTTGAAACTGCGCCTCAAGAATAAACGGAGAACAGTAGTAACTTTATTATACTTTGTATGCAAAGACAAGGTTTTTATGGAGCTTTGAGATTAAAAAAAAATATTTTCCATGTTTGAAATAGGCTGTCCAACCTCTGGAAAAATGCCAAAAATTATCTTAAAATTTTTTGTCAGCCTTCGTAAAAATTTGGTCATGGACGAAGGCTGACAAAAAATTTTAAGATTAATTTTTGGCACTTTTCTAGAGGTTGGACAGCCT
>SCLH01000193.1:78231-90593 GCA_004367855.1 Oikopleura vanhoeffeni
CAAACATGGAAAATATTTTTGTTTTAAATCTCAAGGATTCATCAAAACCTTGTCTTTGCATACAAAGTATAATGAAGTTACTACTGTTCTCCGTTTATTCTGGAGGCGCCAGTTTCAAAAAGTCCAAGATTGCCTCGACCAACCCCTTAACTTAGAACCGCTTAAATGTTCAGCGCGAAACTCGCACGCGGTTTAATTGACGAATTTTAGAGAGTTTTGAGCCCTTTTTAACCCCACCGACCGGTTTCGGTTCATTTTTGAGATAAAATTTTGTCCAAATTTTCTCAAGGTTAACTTAGTATCTCCTGAAAAGTTCAGCTCTTTAGTCTCACGCGTTAAATTGATCAATTTTTGATAGGTTTGAGCCTTTTACCCCCACCGACGGTTTTGAGTCATTTTTCGGGAAAAATTTTTGTCCCAAAATTTTTCTCGGGGTTAACTTAGTATCCCTTTTAAAAGTTTAGCTCTTAAACATTTAAGTCCCACGGGTTAATTTCTCACGGTGTGGTCCCTAGGTATAGCCTATATCGCGGTATTCGCATCCTTTTAAGGAACATAAAAGATAATATTTTGTAAAAAAACATGATTAATTTTGATTCTATATTACTAAAAATAGCTAAATTTAATTTTCGAAAAAAAACACATAATGAAAATTATGATCATTTTTTTGTATGTTTCATTATCAAAGTATGCGGAAATTGAAATTTTGAACATATACCACATTATGTATTTATAAGCAAAATTAAGTATTTCAACATTCCCCACATTATGTGTTATATATAATGGTCAATAATGATTAACCCCCACCTGGCACGAGCGTGTTTCAGAACACAGAGACCAAAAAATATTTTGGGAAGTGTCCATTTTGGGCACGCGAATATTCGGAACACACCCCGATAGTTCCCGTTATTTAAATTTCAAGAATTTTGTGAGTTCAAGAAATTTCTCTTCAGACCGAAATGCATTATTTGGATGCAATTTTTTGTTTAATGCAGTTAAAACAGTACTTGGAACAAGATAAAAACTGTTGATAAACATTTTTTTCTATCGGGGTAATCGCCACGGAAAAAGACGATTCCGAGCAAAAAAAACTTTTTTTGGGCCATCTAGTGGTCAGAGAAGTTGAGTTTCAAAAACCCTCATATTCAGCACTAATTTCGTTTTTGAGCATAATCAGCTCAATTTTTAAGTTTCTTGTGGCAAGATCGTACTAACATAAAATTGCATATTTTCTAAAAAAAATTTTTTGAAAAAATAAAATGTTCGAAATTTTTGGTCATTTTGACAAAAAAAATGCGTAGGCGGAACACTTTGTAAGATGAAAATTATTAATTTAATTATTTTTAATTTAAAACCTTAGAATTTTGACCGCTGCGCACCCTATCTATGTCACAAGTCTATATGTGTGTTTCTGGAACAGTCTCGTGCAGGTGGGGGGTGTACATCTCGTGCAGGTAGGGGTTAAGAAAGTATCCGCAAAAAAAAGTTGGCTGAAAATTGATATTTATGCTGAACTGCCTCAAAAAAAAAATGTTTGATGGTAATCTCGCGGTCATCCGATTCATAGGTTTTCTCGCTAGAGGTCGTCAAAGTGGTAAATTTGGTGATTTCGATGAAAACAAGGATATAACAGTTTAATACCCTTTTAAGATATTCCATATCAAACTTGACCTTGAAACGATTATTCATAAATTTTTATCGGGCTGTTATTTTCAATTGTAAAATACAATGGATATCCCCTCAAATTTTTTTGATATATCTCAAATCCCTTTGAAACCACCATTAAAGATAAGCCGTTTGTTAACTTGATGATGACGATATTATCAACCATAGTGAATATAATGTTCATAAAAGCGCTAAATAGTAAATATATTTACAATGGTTATCAAATTTTTAGCTAACTTTTTTGCGACCCCATTAAAAACGAAATTTTACATTTTTTTAATTCATTTAATTTGTGTTTAGTCAAAAAGAGAGCGAAAGTCTGAGATTTCGAATATTTTTCCATCAATCTCTTTCAATATTCTATGAAATTCAAACTCGTTTCTTCAAACTCTTACATTCTTTGCAGTTTAAAAACCCCTTGATAGTCATATTTTGTAACAAACAGATTCAGAACTGATGATTTGGCAAAGCACATGCGACTAGTATACAATCAGTTGAAGGACATAAATATCTGCGTATGGCGAAGGTTGCTCCGACATTATATTGCTGCTTCAGGCGGTTCAGCTGATGGGTCATTTTCTGGATCACATAAGTTATACGATAGAGCTAAGAGATACAGGAAATTATGATTGTCTACCAGAAAGTCAAATATTGCGTACTTGCAAGAGAATGTAGCTGGAATAATCCTGTTATAAACATGTTAAAGTAAGTTTGTTTCATTTTGAAAAATATCGATGATTATGCGGCATAGTTTACCCATTAGTTTTATTTTTTTTTTATTTTATCGTGAGGAACTCGCTACAATTAGGAGGGTTGTTAAGGCCAGAACGACTTAAATGAACGACTTTTGTTTCTTCATAACATTATTCAAAAAATATCAAGAGTCGTATGGATAACCGACCCTCGGAGGACAGATCCAGGAATGTTAAAATGATTTCAACCAACGCAGAATATTAGCCAACCAATAAAAACCTTTGGATTGCAGAAAGGCCTATTTTATTGGTCAGATTTGGAGGAGATCAAGCAATCGAAATGCTTCAGATTCATTAATTGTTTCAAGACGATTGAAATAAGGAATTTCAAAAAGTTCAAAAATCGTTTCAATGTGTTAAGCCTATCTTGTAAAGAATTTTTTTTTGGTCATTTTAAGAGTAAGTTTTTTTTTTTGTTTATGAAAAATTTTCGAAAAAAAAAAAAATCGATTTTTTCGCTCAAAATTTTCGTGATTTTACAGGGGTGTCATGAAGCCAGTTCTTAGCGCCTCCGTATGAAGAGTTAAACCGGTAATTTTTTTGGGCAGGTGAAAAATTGAGCGTTTTTTAGGAAACCCGTTTTTTTTTGGCTAGGCTGGCGACCATCGTGGTCGACCTCAAATGACCGGTCAAAGTTCAAGGTCAATCTCAAGTTAATCGTAGAGACTTGAGTACCTCCAAAGAACCGGAGGGTCGACTTTCTAATGAACGTATTAGCAACTATAGGTCAATGATGTACTGAAAGGTCGCTAGAGCAGCAAACATGGTTCAACTTCAAGCGTCAATCTCAAGTTTCATCGTATAGACTCTATCGACGACTTTCAGTACATCATTGACCTATAGTTGCTCAATACGTTCATTTAAAAGTCGGACCCCTCCGGTTCTTTTGAGTACTTTCAAGTTTCTACGAGGAACTTGAGATTGATGAACTTGAACTTTGACCGGTCATTTTGAGGTCGACACGTGGTCGCAGCCCTAGCCAAAAAAAAACGGTTATCCTAAAAAAACGCTTAATTTTCACCTGCTTAAAAAAATTTACCGGTTTATACTCTTCATACGAGGCGCTAGAACTGGCTCATGACACCCTGTAAATTCTCGAAAATTTGAGCGAAAAAATCAGTTTTTTTTTTTGAAAAATTTTTCATATAAACAAAAAAAATCCTTCGTCTTAAAATGACCAAAAAAATTCCCTACAAGAAAAGCCCTTAACACATTGAAACCGATTTTTGACTTTTGGAAATTCCTTTTATTTCAAATCGTCCAAATTATACTGGATATGTCCTCTGAGGGTTCGGTTCATTCATTATGATTGATATTGAATAAACATCTAGCTCTTTTCAAAATAAGGTGGAAATTTTTTTTACGATATGTCTGATTATACTAACTGTTCCGTCAAAACTTTGACGTCAGAGAAACTAAAGAATTGTGTGAAGTGATTCGTAAATACGTATTGACTCTTGTGTATTGACCGATCAACTCACGCGATTCTTTAGGGTCTCGGAGGGCAAAGTCTACGGGTCACGAAGTTTAACTTAGAACATAACTTGTATAATATAAAAAAATTGGAGAAAATTCTTAAAAAATGTTTTTCCAAAATAATTAGATTTTCTCAAAGAGTATAAACACGAAAAAAAATGGAATTTAGTTTTTATCGTTTCTCACCTAAAATGCTTTTTGTTCACTTCATTCACGAATGTTTTTCAATTAAGTTAAGTAAGTATAAGCAAGTAACAATTTTAATAGTATATGTATCCTGTGTTGATCCGTTCTTCTTTTAAGTTACCACTCCTGCTGTTTCGAGTGAACATGTTCGAAGTTATTAAATACATTGTATTAGTCGGGGACCCGACCGTATAACATTTTGTCCAGAGACTCACTATCGCCCTGAAAAAAACTAAACGGCGTGATTCAGAATTTTTGGAAATTTGACAATAATTGTAACCAGGATACATTTTATATATTTAATCTGTTGTGTCACAATGGTCGCGACTCGCGGCGCTTTTAAAAAGCGTTTTGCCGCGCGTAGTGGCAAATGCTGTCGTCTCCAAAAGATAGCCGCCGCAGTTGGGACGCCCGGAATAATATCCCTTTTCATTTTGATGATTCTTCTCCAAGATGGAGGAAACCGGAAATTTTTTAAAAATCGGAATATTACGTGAAATAATTTTGAAAATGGTAAAATTTATTTTTAGCCGCTCACCTCGTGCGATCAGACGGTTTGTGATTCGGTCATGGCAAATTCAGAGTGTAAATATAACCCTTCGACCCATTCAGTTGATTGTTCATGTAAAGAAGGATTTGAAAACAATGATGGGAAAATGTTGAGGATGGTCAGGTAAGTAGTCATTGATTTTTAGAAACATTAGTATTTTCCTAAAGAAAATCATAAAAGCGATCTTTCAATTTATATCCCCTATTCACACTTTTGTAAAATATCCCGGCCCTACTACTTAAAAACACACTACGTTTCCTAATCAGGCCGGGGATATTTACAAAATGTGACTAAGGATATAGAGTCTATATTATAGACATATATCTCGCTCCTTGAAACTCGCACGCGTTAAATTGACGAATTTTAGAGAGTTTTGAGCCTTTTTAACCCCCACCGACCGGTTTCGGGTCATTTTTGAGATAAAATTTTTGTCCCAAATTTTTTCTCAAGGTTAACTTAGTATCTCCTGAAAAGTTCAGCTCTTTAGTCTCACGCGTTAAATTGATCAATTTTTGATAGTTTTGAGCCTTTTAACCCCCACCGACCGGTTTTGAGTCATTTTTCGGGAAAAATTTTTGTCCCAAAATTTTTCTCGGGGTTAACTTAGTATCCCTTTAAAAGTTTAGCTCTTAAACATTAAGTCCCACGGGTTAATGTTTCTCACGGTGTGGTCCCTAGGTATAGCCTATATCGCGGTATTCGCATCCCTTTTAAGAACATAAAAGATAATTATTTTGTAAAAAAACATGATTAATTTTGATTCTATATTACTAACATAGCTAAATTTAATTTTCGAAAAAAAACACATAATGAAAATTATTGATCATTTTTTTGTATGTTTCATTATCAAAGTATGCGGAAATTGAAATTTTGAACATATACCACATTATGTATTTATAAGCAAAATTAAGTATTTCAACATTCCCCACATTATGTGTTGATATATAATGGTCAATAATGATTAACCCCCACCTGGCACGAGCGTGTTTCAGAACACAGAGAGCCAAAAAATATTTTTTGGGGGAAGTGTCATTTTGGCCGCGGAATATCGGAACAGACCCCGATAGTTCCCGTTATTTAAATTTCAAGAATTTTGGTGAGTTCAAGAAATTTCTCTTCAGACCGGAAATGCATTATTTGGATGCAATTTTTTGTTTAATGCAGTTAACAGTACTGGAACAAGATAAAACTGTTGATAAACATTTTTTCTATCGGGGTAATCGCCACGGAAAAAGACGATTCCGAGCAAAAAAAACTTTTTTTTGGCCATCTAGTGGTCAGAGAAGTTGAGTTTCAAAACCCTCTATATTCAGCACTAATTTCTTTTTGAGCATAATCAGCTCAATTTTTAAGTTTTCTTGTGGCAAGGATCGTACTAACATAAAAATTTGCTATTTTCTAAAAAAAATTTTTTGAAAAATAAAATGTTCGAAATTTTTGGTCATTTTGACAAAAAAAATGCGTAGGCGGAACACTTTGTAAGATGAAAATTATTTTAATTTAATTATTTTAATTTAAAACTTAGAATTTTGACCGCTGCGCACCCTATCTATGTCACATAGTCTATATGTGTGTTCTGGAACACTCTCGTGCAGGTGGGGGGGGTGGTACATCTCGTGCAGGTAGGGGTTAAGAGAGTAGTATCCGCAAAAAAAGTTGGCTGAAAATTTGATATTATGCTGAACTGGCCTCAAAAAAATGTTTGATGGTAATCTCGCGGTCATCCGATCATAGGTTTTCTCGCTAGAGGTCGTCAAAGTGGTAAATTTGGGTGATTTCGATGAAAACAAGGATATAACAGTTTAATACCCTTTTAAGATATTCCATATCAAACTTGACCTTGAAACGATTATCATAAATTTTATCGGGCGTTATTTTCAATTGTAAAATACAATGGATATCCCCTCAAATTTTTTTGATATATCTCAAATCCCTTTGCAACCACCATTAAAAGATAAGCCGTTGTTAACTTGATGATGACGATATTATCAACCATAGGTGAATAATGTTCATAAAAGGCGCTAAATAGTAAATATATTACAATGTTTATCAAATTTTTAGCTAACTTTTTTTGCGAACCCCATTAAAAAACGAAATTTTACATTTTTTAATTCATTTAATTTGTTTTGGTAGAACAAAAGAGAGCGAAGTCTGAGATTTCGAATATTTTTCCCATAATCTCTTTCAATATTCTATGAAATTCAAACTCGTTTCTTCAACTCTTACATTCTTTGCAGTAAAAACCCCTTGATAGTCATATTTTGTAACAAACAGATTCAGAACTGGATGATTTGGCAAAGCACATGCAGACTAGTATACAATCAGTTGAAGGACATAAATATGCGTATGGCGAAGGTGCTCCGACATTATATGCTGCTTCAGGCGGTTCAGCTGATTGGAGTCATTTTTCTGGAATCGACATAAGTTATACGATAGAGCTAAGAGATACAGGAAATTATGGATTTGTCTTACCAGAAAGTCAAATATTGGGTACTTGCAGAGAGAATGTAGCTGGAATAAATCCTGTTTATAAACATGTTAAAGTAAGTTTGTTCATTTGAAAATATCGATGATTATGCGGCATAGTTTACCCATTAGTTTATTTTTTTTATTTTATCGTGATGGAACTCGCTACAATTAGGAGGGTTGTAGAGGCCAGAACGACTTAATGAACGACTTTTGATTTCTTCATAACATTATTCAAAAAATATCAAGAGTCGTATGGATAACCGACCCTCGGAGGACAGATCCAGAATGTTAAAATGATTCAACCAACGCAGAATATTAGCAACCAATAAAAACCTTGGATTGCAGAAAAGGCCTATTTTATTGGTCAGATTTGGAGGAGATCAAGCAATCGAATGCTCAGATTCATTATTGTTCAAGACGATTTGAAATAAGGAATTTCAAAAGTCAAAACTTTGTTGTATCGTCTCATTAATCATTGTTGTACCCTAAAAACTCAGGGAGGAATTACATTTGAAAAAATAATTCCGTTATTTTTGTGTAAGCACGTTTCTGATTGGACGAGCCATCCGTCACTTTTGAATTATTTTTTGGATGCATAAATTTTGTTCAAATTATTATCAAAGAGAGGTAAGTTTGGTCCGACGATTTTACTTTTGGCTACAATTTGTCATTGAAAACCCATTTTTGCGTTTAAATGCGACGACCACCCCCTCAAAGCAACCTCAATTTTCTAATTATTTCCCTATTTTAAACAACAAATATGAAAGAAGGCAAAGTGAGTGGCGAATACGACCTGACGGTTTTTTCAACCTTTCAACCACAATTTGACTGATCAATGAAATTTATATTTTTAAGCAAATATATAACTTGCTGATTAATTTATAAGCAGGTGATCAGCTGTCGAGACGATTAAAAGGGTTAGAGAGGTGGAAGGGAATTCGGGAAGAATTTCTAAATAAATTTTGCTTAAAATTATATTTTTTGAAAATTTTCGTAACTATGAGAACGATCGTTGGTAATTTTCTGAAGAGCGTTCTTTGTTTTAATATTGAGAAGTTCTAATTTCGAAATGCAATTCCTGCTTTCTGATATTAAATGGTACACGATTCAGAAAGTGACATCTTTATTTAATAAAAAAACACAGTCAGGTTTTAAATTGGAATTGGACGTTTGCAGCCCTGACTCGCCTCCATCGCCAATGAATTTCCCAATTTCGGATAGTTGTGACCTTTTAACCATCAGCCAGACCTCGGCACCCACTAGCTTGGCTTGACTGGCTTGGATTGGCTTGGACCTTTTTTTGCGTCATTTTTCAGAAAAAAATTTGTCCCAAAGTTGTTCTAGAACTTAAAATTAGTATCCCCAAAATTTCAGAGCTCAACTTCATAGCGTTTAAATTTGCCAATTTCGGAGAGTTTTTTAACCCCCACCGAACCGGTTTGGGTCATTTTTTAAAAAAAACATTCTTGTCCCAAATTTTTTCTTGGGTTAAGTGGGTGGGTCGAGGCACATCTGACCTTTTTGAAACTGCGCCTCAAGAATAAACGGAGAACAGTAGTAACTTTATTATACTTTTGTATGCAAAGACAAGGTTTTTATGAAGCTTTGAGATTAAAAAAAAATATTTTCCATGTTTGAAATAGGCTGTCAACCTCTGGAAAAATGCCAAAAATTTATCTTAAAATTTTTTGTCAGCCTTCGTAAAAATTTGGTCATGACGAAGGCTGACAAAAAATTTTAAGATTAAATTTTTGGCACTTTTCTAGAGGTTGGACAGCCTATTCCAAACATGGAAAATATTTTTGTTTTAAATCTCAAGGATTCATCAAAACCTTGTCTTTGCATACAAAGTATAATGAAGTTACTACTGTTCTCCGTTTATTCTGGAGGCGCCAGTTTCAAAAAGTCCAATGATTGCCTCGACCAACCCCTTAACTTAGAACCGCCTTAAATGTTCAGCGCGAAACTCGCACGCGGTTTAATTGACGAATTTTAGAGAGTTTTGACCTTTTTTAACCCCACCGACCGGTTCGGTCATTTTTGAGATAAAATTTTGTCCAAATTTTTCTCAAGGTTAACTTAGTATCTCCTGAAAAGTTCAGCTCTTTAGTCTCACGCCGTTTTAAATTGATCAATTTTTGATAGTTTTGAGCCTTTTAACCCCACCGACGGTTTTGAGTCATTTTTCGGGAAAAATTTTTGTCCCAAATTTTTCTCGGGGTTAACTAGTATCCCTTTTAAAAGTTTAGCTCTTAAACATTAAGTCCCACGGGTTAATTTCTCACGGTGTGGTCCCTAGGATAGCCTATATCGCGGTATTTCGCATTCCTTTTAAGGAACATAAAAGATAATTATTTTGTAAAAAAACATGATTAATTTTGATTCTATATTACTAAAAATAGCTAAATTTAATTTTCGAAAAAAAACACATAATGAAAATTATGATCATTTTTTGTTGATGTTTCATATCAAAGTATGCGGAAATTGAAATTTTGAACATATACCACATTATGTATTTATAAGCAAAATTAAGATTTCAACATTCCCCACATTATGTGTTATATTAATGGTCAATAATGATTAACCCCCACCGGCACGAGCGTGGTTCAGAACACAGAGACCAAAAAATATTTTGGGAAGTGTCCATTTTGGGCACGCGAATATTCGGAACAACCCCGATAGTTCCCGTTATTTAAATTTCAAGAATTTTGTGAGTTCAAGAAATTTCTCTTCAGACCGAAATGCATTATTTGGATGCAATTTTTTGTTTAATGCAGTTCAAAACAGTACTTGGAACAAGATAAAAACTGTTGATAAACATTTTTTTCTATCGGGGTAATCGCCACGGAAAAAGACGATTCCGAGCAAAAAAAACTTTTTTTGGGCCATCTAGTGGTCAGAGAAGTTGAGTTTCAAAAACCCTCATATTCAGCACTAATTTCGTTTTTGAGCATAATCAGCTCAATTTTTAAGTTTCTTGTGGCAAGATCGTACTAACATAAAATTGCATATTTTCTAAAAAAAATTTTTTGAAAAAATAAAATGTTCGAAATTTTTGGTCATTTTGACAAAAAAAATGCGTAGGCGGAACACTTTGTAAGATGAAAATTATTTTAATTTAATTATTTTAATTTAAAACCTTAGAATTTTGACCGCTGCGCACCCTATCTATGTCACAAGTCTATATGTGTGTTTCTGGAACAGTCTCGTGCAGGTGGGGGGGTGTACATCTCGTGCAGGTAGGGGTTAAGAAAGTATACCGCAAAAAAAGTTGGCTGAAAATTGATATTATGCTGAACTGCCTCAAAAAAAAATGTTTGATGGTAATCTCGCGGTCATCCGATTCATAGGTTTTCTCGCTAAGGTCGGTCAGTGGTTAAATTTGGGATTTCGATGGAAACAAGGATATAACAGTTTAATACCCTTTTAAGATATTCCATATCAAACTTGACCTTGAAACGATTATTCATAAATTTTTATCGGGCGTTATTTTCAATTGTAAAATACAATGGATATCCCTCAAATTTTTTTGATATATCTCAAATCCCTTTGAAACCACCATTAAAAAGATAAGCCGTTGTTAACTTGATGATGACGATATTATCAACCATAGGAATATAATGTTCATAAAAGCGCTAAATAGTAAATATATTTACAATGGTTATAAATTTTTAGCAACTTTTTGCGACCCCATTAAAAAACGAAATTTTACATTTTTTTAATTCATTTAATTTGTTTGTAGAAAAAGAGAGCGAAAGTCTGAGATTTCGAATATTTTTTCCATAATCTCTTTCAATATTCTATGAAATTCAAACTCGTTTCTTCAAACTCTTACATTCTTTGCATTTAAAAACCCCTTGATAGTCATATTTTGTAACAAACAGATCAGAACTGAGTGATTTGGCAAAGCACATGCGACTAGATATACATCAGTTGAAGGACATAAATATCTGCGTATGGCGAAGGTTGCTCCGACATTATATATGCTGCTTCAGCGGTTCAGCTGATGGAGGTCTTTTTCTGGAATCACATAAGTTATACGATAGAGCTAAGAGATACAGGAAATTATGATTTGTCTTACCAGAAAGTCAAAATTGTACTATAAACAGAGAGAATGTAGCTGTGAATAAATCCTGTTATAAACATGTTAAAGTAAGTTTGTTCATTTTGAAAAATATCGATGATTATGCGGCATAGTTTACCCATTAGTTTTATTTTTTTATTTATTATCGTGAGGAACTCGCTACAATTAGGAGGGTTGTTAGAGGCCAGAACGACTTAAATGAACGACTTTTGATTTCTTCATAACATTATTCAAAAAATATCAAGAGTCGTATGGATAACCGACCCTCGGAGGACAGATCCGGAATGTTAAAATGATTTCAACCAACGCAGAATATTAGCCAACAATAAAAACCTTGGATTGCAGAAAATGGCCTATTTTATTGTCAGATTTGGAGGAGATCAAGCAATCGAAATGCCAGATTCATTATTGTTCAAGACGATTGAAATAAGGAATTTCAAAAAAGTTCAAAAATCGTTTCAATGTGTTAAGGCTATCATTGTAAAGAATTTTTTTTTGGTCATTTTAAGAGTAAGTTTTTTTTTTTGTTTATGAAAAATTTTCGAAAAAAAAAATCGATTTTCGCTCAAAATTTTCGTGATTTTACAGGGTGTTCATGAAGCCAGTTCTAGCGCCTCCGTATGAAGAGTTAAACCGGTAATTTTTTTGGCAGGTGAAAAATTGAGCGTTTTTTAGGAAACCCTTTTTTTTTTGGCTAGGCTGGCGACCACCGTGGTCGACCTCAAATGACCGGTCAAAGTTCAAGGTCAATCTCAAGTTAATCGTAGAGACTTGAGTACCTCCAAAGAACCGGAGGGTCGACTTTCTAATGAACGTATTAGCAACTATAGGTCAATGATGTACTGAAAGGTCGCTAGAGCAGCAAACATGGTTCAACTTCAAGCGTCAATCTCAAGTTTTCATCGTATAGACTCTATCGACGACTTTCAGTACATCATTGACCTATAGTTGCTAAATACGTTCATTTAAAAGTCGGACCCCTCCGGTTCTTTTGAGTACTTTCAAGTTTCTACGAGGAACTTGAGATTGATGAACTTGAACTTTGACCGGTCATTTTGAGGTCGACACGTGGTCGCAGCCCTAGCCAAAAAAAAACGGTTATCCTAAAAAAACGCTTAATTTTCACCTGCTTAAAAAAATTTACCGGTTTATACTCTTCACTAACAGGCCTAGAACTGGC
>SCLH01000193.1:90614-117495 GCA_004367855.1 Oikopleura vanhoeffeni
CAATTGTTAAGCCTATTCTTGTACCAGAATTTTTTTTTGGTCATTTTAAGAGTAATGTTTTTTTTTGTTATATGAAAAATTTTCGAAAAAAGAATCGATTTTTTTCGCTCAAAATTTTCGTGATTTACAGGGGTGTCATAGAAGCCAGTTCTTAGCGCCTCCGTATGAGAGTTTAAACCGGTAATTTTTTTGCGAGTGAAAATTGAGCGTTTTTTAGGAAACCCTTTTTTTTTGGCTAGGCTGGCGACCACCGTGGTCGACCTCAAATGACCGGTCAAATTCAAGGTCAATCTCAAGTTAATCGTAGAGACTTGAGTACCTCCAAAGAACCGGAGGGTCGACTTTCTAATGAACGTATTAGCAACTATAGGTCAATGATGTACTGAAAGGTCGCTAGAGCAGCAACCATGGTCAACTTCAAGCGTCAATCTCAAGTTCTTCGTTCTAGAACTCTATCGACGTTCAGTACATCATTGACCTATAGTTGCTAAATACGTTCATTAGAAAGTCGGACCCCTCCGGTTCTTTTGGAGGTACTTTCAAGTTTCTACGATGGAACTTGAGATTGATGAACTTGAACTTTGACCGGTCATTTGAGGTCGACACGTGTCGCAGCGCCTAGCCAAAAAAAACGGTTATCCTAAAAAAACGCTTAATTTTCACCTGGCTTAAAAAATTTACCGGTTTATACTCTTCATACGAGGCGCTAGAACTGGCTTCATGACACCCTGTAAATCTCGAAAATTTGAGCGAAAAATCCAGTTTTTTTTGAAAAATTTTCATATAACAAAAAAAATCCTTCGTCTTAAATGACCAAAAATTCCCTACAAGAAAAGCTCTTAACACATTGAAACCGATTTTTTGACTTTTGAAATTCCTTATTTTTCAAATCGTCCAAATTATACTGGATATGTCCTCTGAGGGTCGGTCATTCATATATGAAGTGATATGTATAAAACATCTGCTCTTTTCAAAATAAGGTGGAAATTTTTTTTACGATATGTCTGATTATACTAACGTGTTCCGTAAAACTTTGACGTCAGAAACTAAAGAATTGTGTGAAGTGATTCGTAAATACGTATTGACTCTTGTGTATTGACCGATCAACTCACGCGATTCTTTAGGGTCTCGGAGGGCAAAGGTCTACGGGTCACGAAGTTTAATCTTAGAACATAATACTTGTAATATAAAAAAATTGGAGAAAATTCTTAAAAAATGTTTTTCCAAAATAATTAGATTTTCTCAAAGAGTATAAACACGAAAAAAAATGGAATTTAGTTTTTATCGTTTCTCACCTAAAATGCTTTTTGTTCACTTCATTCACGAATGTTTTTCAATTAAGTTAAGTAAGTTAAGCAAGTAACAATTAATTAATATATTGTCTGTCTTTATCCGTTCTTTTCTTTTAAGTTACCACTCCTGCTGTTTCGATGAACATGTTCGAAGTTATTAAATACATTGTATTCGTCGGGACCGACCGTATAACAGTTTGTCCAGAGACTCACTATCGCCCTGAAAAAAACTAACGCGCTCGTTGATTCAGATTTTTGGAAATTTGACAATAATTGTTAACCATGGATACATTTTTATATATTTAATCTGTTTGTCACAATGGTCGCGACTCGCGGCGCTTTTAAAAAGCGCTTTTGCGCGCGGTAGTGGCAAATGCTGGTCGTCTCCAAAAGATAGCCGCCGCAGTTGGGACGCCCCAAAATATATCCCTTTCATTTTGATGATTCTTTCCAAGATGGAGAAACCGGAAATTTTTTAAATCGGATATTACGTGAAATATTTGAAAATGTTAAAATTTATTTTAGCCGCTCACCTCGTGCGATCAGACGGTTTGTGATTCGGTCATGGCAAATTCGAGAGTGTAAATATAACCCTTCGACCCATTCAGTTGATTGTTCATGTAAAGAAGGATTTGAAAACAATGATGGGTATAATCGTTGAGGATGGTCAGGTAAGTAGATCATTGATTTTTTAAAACATTAGATATTTCTAAAGGAAATCATAAAAGCATCTTTCAATTTTATTATCCCTCATTCACACTTTTTGTAAATATCCCGGCCCTACTACTTAAAAACACACTACGTTTCCTAATCAGGCCGGGATATTTACAAAAGTTGTGCAATACAGGACTATAGAGTCGTATATCTATAGATCTATACTCGACTTAAATGCACCTGTTATAACCTACTAGACTAAACCCAATGATAATACTACAGAAAAAGTTTATATCCTTTTTCCATCCCATTGAGTACTATAAGTTAGTTAGACCGGAAATGAGGAAGTTATCTCTATCAATGTAGCGCGTCTCGAATCCCACTAATCTGTCTCATGACTGATCTTGTGTATCGCAAATAAGCAAGGTGTCTTGATATTCGGAGCGCCAAGTTGATTGGTGCGTTATCACTAAGTACGCTTTTTTTTTCGGTAGCAATACATCACACACATGAAGGGTATTTTGTTCTGAGAGACTAGACGAAGATAGCGACAAACGTTTTTCCATCTATCTTAACCGAATTTGGAACGCAGGATTTTTTCTTTTTCTCCATGATTGCCGGTTCACCGTACATTCGCCAAAAAAAACGTTTTTTACGGTCATTTTGAGCAAATTTCCGATGAGCTATTCGGTCACGTATCAACCTAAGAAGCCGAAAAAAATTTGTCTACCGCATATTTTTTTCCAAGTTTCACGTGACCGAAAATATTTTACGTCTGTCTAGTTCTCCCAGTCGAAATTCATGGTGAGCAACCGAAAAAAAAGCGACCTAAGGCAATCACTAACACATCACTTAGACACATTAGTGGGATTCGAACACCTGTGCTATTAGAGATATTCATTTTAAAGATCCACTCAGGTTGGAAAAAGGATATTGATTAATGTTGCTTTGAAAATGAATAAAACGAAAACGTTTCGCAAGACCTACAAATCTGCAATTATATATATAGAAGATATTTATCACCAACAGCATGTATACAATATATACAGCCAATAGCGCTTGTTCCTTCCATCTATCTAATGACTTTTGAACGAATAATGCTTATACTTTGTTTTTAGTGATTGGTAAACATTGAGTTGGAAGTAAGGAATTTTAGTATTTTGAAATAACTTTTGTTCAGTTCCAACCGTATTGCATATCTTTTTTTTACACAAGTGATCTCTTAAGAAATGCTGATCATCTTTATAGGCGTGCTTCGAATCCCCTATTGTGTCTTAGTTCATGGGTATTGAATGAAGACAGACTGCTTGATATTGTGAGCGTACAAAGTTCATTGCTGCGTGATATCAGCGCCGATCACTTCGCGACCAAGAAGCGTGGTATTCGACCAATTCACTATTCTCTTTGGTTGTGAAAGAATATACACTAAACATTTATGGGAACCCCCCTGTTATGGAAGGCCTCATTACCGTGTGATGGTCAACCCATAAGTTATTACCATAAGTGATCACCCTTAACTTATTACTGTCAAACATTTCCTTTTTTTTTAAAAAATTGTTTCCTATAAATGGTAATTGGTTTCATTAGCAGGGTTATGACTCGAGTCGTACCACGGAGACCCTATCTTCTAAAACCCAAAACCCCTCAGCATTGTCTTTTAGGTGACGTGGTAAACAGTTTCTCAAATAAAAATGAATACCGACCATGAAAAAAAAATTTATTCCTTATATTATGGCGTTAAATTTTTTTATTTTAAACATACGTCAATTTACCGGCTTTTCTTATACGGCAAGATTTAACGTTTGGGGAATAATGGGGGTTTAACCTGGGACTTCTTTTTACCGCACATTTTAAAAAAAGGTAAATGCTCACTTTATCGGCCTTCGAAATCCATTTGTCTATGTAAACATCTTTTTGCAAATATCATTAATCTTTTTGGAATTAATGTCAATTATTCTGAATTAATTCTTGAAATTCTAAATTTTTTCAACTGTATACATTTTTTGTAATCTCCAATTTTTTCTAAGACCGTATTTTTCTATACGTTTATGCTTATAGTTGTTATTTTAAAAATTTGGTAGCAAAAAAAAAATTGGAAAATTTTTTGCGGGCTTTCAGCCACATTTAAAAAAATATGAAAAAAATTTTTCGAAATTGTTTTTTTTGGAAAATTTCGAAAAAATTTCTCAAAAAATTTTTTTCTCGTATTTTAAATGTAGTTGAAACGCCTGCAACAAAATTTTTCGTTCCGAAAATTTTTTTGCAAACCAATTTCCAAAAGATACTTTGAGCAAGATCCTGTGTTTTGAAAATTCAAAAAAGATTTTTATACTCCCACACTCTACCCCATTGGTCGATCATTGAAATGTAAAGGATCAGGTATGAGACAACTTTGCGGTGAAAAAAAAATTAGCTTCCAGGGACCCTCCAGGAGGTGGTTTTGACCCACAATAAAACCTCCTTTTTGATTAATTACCATAAAATTGCACAAAATGAACAATTTTTTGCGAAAAAATAATGCTCACCACAAGAAGCGCAATAGAAATTCCACATACCCCTATAAGTGAAAATATCAACCCTAACTGGTCGATTGTTTGGCCGAAATCAGTTATGGTTCGACATGCTATACCCGATAATGGCTTACCACTTCCATTTGTGGAAGCCATTTTTGAAAAACAAGGCATGTGAAGAAATTTAAAAAATAAATCCTAATATTTTGCTGAAACAATCTTTCAAAATTTGAGCAAATAACCTTGTTATGGAAAGGCCATCACCTTGTATGGAAACCCATAACTCTCTAATTGAAAACCCGCTTAACATTTCGCTGGAAACCATTCGTCTCGCCAAAGTGGTTTCCTAAATGGTAACGTTGCAATGCCTGTTAATTTTTCTTTTAAATTCTCCTGGCATTTGAACCTATCTAAAACTCAATCAATGAGCCATTTCATAAAGCCGAACATATTAAACCGTGTGGATCATTTTTTCTACTTGAGGAGGCACTTTGGGTTTCAGAAAGGATATTCAACTTAAATTTTATTTATATTGCTGGCATTGCATTTTTTACCTATCACGCGAGTTATTATCGAAAACAAATTATGTATGCTAGAGGGGAGATATGCTGAACCGCCAGACTGATATAATCGTGCCAGATATGGTTGAGAAAAACCTTTATTGAAAAACGAAACTATATAGTTTGTTAGCAAATTCCAAAAAACCTGTTGACTTTTGAAGTAAATTTTCATTTTTGTAAGAAACTTTCATTTTTGTTTCAAAATTTAAATTTCTGTGAGGAAAAGAGAAGCCAATCCAATCTAATTCTGTTGGCCCCTGGCCTTCCAACCTTTTGGACACCCATTCACGATCAGAGTCCACTTTTGGTACATAAAAAACACATATTATAAAACTTTTTATATTTCGAGCTCAAAAAGCGTTACAGAACCCCCTTTATCACTCCATGTAAATCTTCATTCAGCTAATTATTATTGCTACGTACACATCAGGACAGCCAGAGTTTGCTCAAAACTCTTAATCAAACTTGTTAGTATTTGATAGTGAAATTAGGTGTTACAGTGTTTGTTCAGCATTGGATTCTACGTATTTGGTTGAGAAAATGAAAAGTACAATTTTCAGAGACCAAGAAAAAATTTTCAAAAATTCCGGCTTCATTGGTCGACAAATCGACTACTCACAACTAGAGAAACAGGGGTTCGGGGCTGTTCTCCTGAACCTCCAGATTCCGAGTATAACTATTGATATTTTTTGTCGGCCTCAAATTGTTGGAGGATATCGGCGTTTTAAATTTCAAAAATTGGCCATTTGAGATAATTAAACAACATTTCGGCATAAATTGTCAAAAATCGGCTGTGGAAATTGTGCAACACTAATAACTAGAAACATAAGCTCTCGTAGCGGCGCACATAGTACCATTGTAACAATGCGGATGAAAAAGAATTCCGACGGTCGATTTCCCTTAAGCCAAATGTCAGATTTTTGAAGCTAATTTTTATAATTTTTCAATGGACATATCTCCTCACGAATATACGCCCCCCATTAATGATACAAAAATTATATAAGATTGAGTTGTGTATACATTGCAAAGAGGACGAAATTTTAAGATTTAAATCGTCATTATCGAAAACACTTCAAATATGTTTCTTAAAAATACCCCATGGCTCCCCAATCGGTATCCGGAATAGATTTTTGTATATTGAACTAGAACTGTATAAGTCAAGATACAAACTGTTCCAGTGAATCGCTGAACTGATATTAATATGATCTAATAAGAGGCGACCGATTATAAAAATTTTATTAGAAGGAAATGTCAGATTGAAAATTATGATTGATGAAGAACTATACTTTTTCGCCAAACCCAAAAGACTAAAAACTCGAATATAGAAAGTCAACGCCCCAATAAATTGTATATTTATTTAATCATAAGTCTCACAGATGATAAGAGATAATCAGGCATAAAAAAAATATACTCAATGAGAAACCAGAAATTTCACACAGAACGGATTTTACTATAAACCAATTTACGAAGTTAATCAATTTTGAGGTAGGGACGAATGTTGAACATTTCTGCTTATTTTAAAAGTCAGCTAATTCTGTACAGAAACCCTGTAAAATCTCGAAAATTTGAGCGAAAAATCGAGTTTTTTTTTGAAAATTTTTCATAAACAAAAAAATCCTTCGTCTTAAAATGACCAAAAAAAAATTCCCTACAAGAAAGCCTTAACACATTGAAACCGATTTTTGACTTTTGAAATTCCTTATTTCAAATCGTCCAAATATACTGGATATGTCCTCTGAGGGTCGGTCATTCATATGATATGATATGATAAAACATCTAGCTCTTTCAAAATAAGGTGGAAATTTTTTTTACGATATGTCTGAGATTATACTAACGTGTTCCGTAAAACTTTGACGTCAGAGAACTAAAGAATTGTGTGAAGTGATTCGTAAATACGTATTGACTCTTGTGTATTGACCGATCAACTCACGCGATTCTTTAGGTCTCGGAGGGCAAAGGTCTACGGGTCACGAAGTTTAATCTTAGATACATAACTTGTATAATATAAAAAAATTGGAGAAAATTCTTAAAAAATGTTTTTCCAAAATAATTAGATTTTCTCAAAGAGTATAAACACGAAAAAAATGGAATTTAGTTTTTATCGTTTCTCACCTAAAATGCTTTTTGTTCACTTCATTCACGAATGTTTTTCAATTAAGTAAGTAAGTAAGCAAGTAACAATTAAATAGATATTGTCTGTTTGATCCGTTCTTTTCTTTTAAGTTACCACTCCTGCTGTTTTCGAGTGAACATGTTCGAAGTTATTAAATACATTGTATTAGTCCGGGGACCCGACCGTATAACATTTTGTCCAGAGACTCACTATCGCCCTGAAAAAAACTAACGGCGTTGATTCAGAATTTTTGGAAATTTGAAATAATGTACCAGGATACATTTTTATATATTTAATCTGTTTGTCACAATGGTCGCGACTCGCGGCGCTTTTAAAAGCGCTTTGCCGCGCGTAGTGGCAAATGCTGTCGTCTCCAAAAATAGCCGCCGCAGTTGGGACGCCCCGGAAATATATCCCTTTTCATTTTGATGATTCTTCCCAAGATGGGAGGAAACCGGAAATTTTTAAAATCGGATATTACGTGAAATAATTTTGAAAATGTAAAATTTATTTTTAGCCGCTCACCTCGTGCGATCAGACGGTTTGTGATTCGGTCATGGCAAATTCAGAGTGTAAATATAACCCTTCGACCCATTCAGTTGATTGTTCATGTAAAGAAGGATTTGAAAACAATGATGGAAAATGTGAGGATGGTCAGGGTAAGTAGTCATTGATTTTTAAAACATTAGTTATTTTCTAAAGAAAATCATAAAGATCTTTTCGATTTATATCCCCTATTCACACTTTTGTAAATATCCCGGCCCTACTACTTAAAAACACACTACGTTTCCTAATCAGGGCCGGGATATTTACAAAAGTGTGCATAAGGGATATAGAGTCTATATTATAGACTATATCGACTTAAATACACCTGTATACCTAACTAGACTAAACAATATACTACGAAGAAAAAAGTTTATATCCTTTTTCCAACCTTAGTACTATTAAGTTAGTAGATCTCGAAAATGAGAGTTATCTCTATACAATGTAGCGCGTGTTCGAATCCCACTAATGTTGTCTCAGTGACTGTCTTGGGTATGCAAATAAGCAAGGGTGCTTGATATTCGGAGCGCCAAGTTGATTGGTGCGTTATCCACTAAGTCGCTTTTTTTCGGGATTGCTCAACACACAATAAGGGTATTTTGTTCTGAGAGACTAGACAAGGATAGCGACAAACGTTTTGTCATCTTATCTTAACCGAATTTGGAACGCAAGGATTTTTTCTTTTTCTCCTATGATTGCCGGTTCACCTTACATTCGCCAAAAAAACGTTTTTTACGGTCATTTTGGAGCAATTTCCGATGACTGATTTCCGGTCACGTAATCAACCTAAGAAGCCAAAAAATATTTGTCTACCGCATATTTTTTTCCAAGTTCACGTACGGAAAATATTTGGTCACGTCTGTCTAGTTCTCCCAGTCGAAATTCATGGTGGAGCAACCGAAAAAAAAGCGACCTAAGGCAATCACTAACACAATCACTTAGACAACATTAGTGGGATTCGAACACGTGCTATAGAGATATTCATTTTAAAGATCCACTCAGGTTGGAAAAAGGATATGATTAATTTTGCTTGAAAATGAATAAACGAAAACGTTCGCAAGAATACAAATCTGAATTATATATATAGAAGATATTTATCACATACAGCATGTATACAAATTATATACAGCCAATAGCTCTTGTTCCTTCACATCTATCTAATACATTTTAACGAATAATGCTTATACATTTTTTTAAATATATTTAACTATTTTTCGAATAAGAATTTTTAGGTTTTTGAAATAAAAGTTTTGTTAGTTCCAACCGGTATTGCATATCTTTTTTTTACCAAAGTGATTCTTAAAAATGATGATCATCTTTATAGCGCGTGTTCGAATCCCACTAGTGTTGTCTTAGTGTCATGGGTATAATGATAGACAAGGGTGCTTGATATTGTGAGCGACAAAGTTAATTGCTGCGTGATATCAGCCGATCAATTCTCCGACCAATAAGGCGTGGTATTCGACAATTTCACTATTCTCTTTGGTTGAAAAAAGGATATACACCTAACCATTTATGGAACCCCCCTGTTATGGAGACCCATTACCGTGTGATGGTCACCCATAAGTTATTACCATAAGTTATCACCCATAAGTTATTACTCAAACATTCCTTTTTTTTTAAAAATTGTTTCCATAAATGGTAATTGGTTTCCATTAGAGGGTTATGACTAGGGTCATACCCAGGAGACCTATCTTTAAAACCAAACCCCTCAGCATTGATTCTTTAGGTTGACGGGGTTAAACGTTCTCAAAAAAAAATGAATCCGACCATGAAAAAAAATTTATTCTTTATTATTATTGGCGTTAAATTTTTTTATTTTAACATACGTCAAATTTTACCGGCTTTTTTATAGGCAAGTTTAACGTTTGGGGAAGAATGGGGGTGAACCTGGGATTCTTTTTACCGCAATTTTAAAAAACGTAAATCTCCTTTATCGGCCTTCGAAATACATTTGTCTATGTAAACATGCTTTTTTGCAAATATCTTTAATTTTTTGGAAATTAATTTCATATTCTGAATTAATTTTGAATTCTAAATTTTTTCAACTGTTATTTTTTTCAGATTCTCCAATTTTTTCTAATACGTATTTTTTCTTATACGTATTCTTATACGTGTATTTTAAAAATTTGGTAGCAAAAAAAAATTTAAAATTTTTTGCGGGCGTTTCAGCCAATTTAAAAAAATGAAAAAAATTTTCGAAAATTTTTTTTTTGAAAATTTCGAAAAAAATTCTCAAAAATTTTTTTTCTCTTATTTTAAATTAGTTGAAACGCCTGCAAAAAAAATTTTTGTTCGAAATTTTTTTGCAACCAATTTCCAAAAATACTTTGGAAAAATCCGTGTTTTGAAATTTCAAAAAAAAATTTTATACTCCCACACCTACCCGCAGTGTCTCATTGAAATGTAAGGATCAGTATGAGACAACTTTGCGGTGAAAAAAAAATTAGCTTCCAGGGACCTCCAGGGAGTGGTTTTGACCACGAAAAACCCTCTTTTTTGATTAAATTACCATAAANAAATTGCAAAAATAACAATTTTTTGCGAAAAAATATGCTCACCACAAGAAGCGCAATAAAATTCCACATAAACCCCTATAATTGAAAAATCAACCCTAACTGGTCGATTTTGGCCGAAAATCGATTGGTCGACATGCTATACCCATAATGGTTTACCACATTACCATTTGTGGAAACCATTTTTGAAAAACAAGGCATGTTGAAGAAATTTAAAAATAAAATCCAAATTTTTGGCTGAAAACAACTTTTCAAATTTTGAGCAAAATAACCTTGTTATGGAAAGCCATCACCTTGTAATGGAAACCCATAACTCTCTAATGAAAACCCGTAACCATTTGTGGAAACCATTCTTCTCGCCAAAGTTGGTTTCCTCAAATGGTAAGTTAATCGCGTTAATTTTTCTTTTAATATTCCTGGTCATTTTGACCTATCTAAAAACTCAATCAGATGAGCCATTTTCAGAAGCCGAAATTTAAACAGTGTGGATCCTTTTTTCTACTGAGAGGCACTTTGGTTTCAGAAAGGATATTTAACTTAAATTTTATTGTTATTCTGGCATTGCATTTTTTACCTATCACGGGAGTTGATTCGAAAACAAATTATGATGCTGAGGGGGAAAATGCTGGAACCAGTACTGATTAATGTGGCCAGACTTATGGTTGAGAAAATTCTATTGTAAAAACTAACTTATGTTTGTTAGAAATTCCAAAAACCTTTGACTTTTGAAGTGAAATTTTCATTTTATGTAAGACAATTTCATTTTTTGTTTCAAAATTTAAATTTCTGTGAGAAAAGTTTTCAAAAATTAATAAAAATTCTTATTTTTGAACAAATTTTGAATTTCCAAGCAAAGTTTAATTTTGGCGGTTTTGAATTCAGTTTCTATTTATTTAATTAACTATTTTTTGATAAATTAACAGTATTTAATTTTCGATTTTTAAATTAAAGTTATATTTGAATCGATCAGATTCGATTAACCCCCTAAGTTTGATTTTTGATCGATATTCTATCTGATCGGATGGATCGTCCGAAAAATAAAAACTTGATCGGATTAAGGGAGTTTGAAGGACTTGATCGGATTGAATCGGATGGAAAAAAGAAGAGCCAATCCAATCTAATTCTGTTGGCCCCTGGCCTCCAAACTTTTGACACCCTATTCACGTCAGAGTCACTTTGGTACATAAAAAACACATATTATAAAACTTTTTATATTTCGAGCTCAAAAAGCGTTGACAAACCCCCTTTATCACTCATTAAAATCTTCATTCAGCTGATTTATTATTGCTAGTACACATCAGGGATCAGCAGAGTTTGCTCAGAACCCTTATCAAACTTGTTGTGATTTTGATAGTGAAATTAGGGTGTTACAGGTTTTTCAGCATTGGAATTCTACGATATTTTTGGAAAAATGAAAAAGTACAATTTTCAGAGACCAAGAAAAAATTTTCAAAAATCCGGGCTTCTCATTGGTCGAAAATCGACTTACTCAAACTGAGAAACAGTGGGTTCGGGCGTGTTCTCCTGAACCTCCAGATTCCGATAAACTATTATATTTTTTTCGGCCTCATATTTTGGGAGATATCGGCAGTTTAAATTTCAAAAATTGCCATTTGAGAAATTTACAACATTTCGGCATAAATTGTCAAAAAATCGGCTTGTGGAAATTGTGCGACTATAACTAAAACATAGCTCTCGTAGAGGCGCACTTATTACATTTAAAAAGTGGATGAAAAAGAATTCCGACCAGGTCGATATCCCTCAAGCAAATGTCAGAATTTTTGAAGCTATTTTTATATTTTTTTATGGACATATCTCTCAGAATATACCATTAATCATCAAAAATTAAATAATATTCGGTATCATTGCAAAGAGACGAAAATTTTAAGCATAAAATCGTCAATTTTCGAAAACATTTCAAATTTTTTAAAATACTGGCTTCCAATTGGTCGAATATGATTTTTTGATATATTGACTAAGAACTGTTAAATGTCAGTACAAATTGTTCGTGAAGCTTAACTGATATTAAATATGATCTAATAGGGCACGATTTATAATAAATTTATAGAGAAATTTCGATTTGAAATTTGTGTGATGACTCATACTTTTTGGCGAAAGCCAAAGTAAAAAACTTCGAATATGAAAGTCAATGCAATTAATTTATATTTTTTAATCATAAGCTCAGTACGTAAGAGATTCAGGCTAAAAAATGTATATCATGACAGAATTTCCACAGAACGGTTTTCTATAAAATTTTCGAAGTTTATCCATTTTGCGTAGGCGGAATGAGAATTTTCTGATTTAAAATGCTATTTTCGTACAGAAATATTGATTTTTGGAATTCGGCTATATGAAATAAATTGATCCCCATCCCTGAATTAACCCCGTTGTCAACTCAAATAAAAAATCCAAGAAGGTCGAGAATAACCTGTAACAGCCTTTAGGTGAATTAAACTTAAGTGTAATAAACTTATTTTTTCGATGGCATTTATTGACAGAAGTGCTACGATGAAAAGTAATTTGAGGCAAATTAGACCTGGCAGTTAACCGATCTTTTATTAACTTTTTCGAAAATTGCTGTTCTTGCTTAAAATTACCTAACGGTTTCTGGATCGGCGTTTCAAAAATTAAAACTGGATCGTATCGTATCTATAAGGACTAAATAAAAACTGGATCGAATCGTATCTTGAGAGGGTGAAATAAAAGCTGGATCGTATCGTATCTAGAGGGGTAAAAATAAAACTGGATCGTATCGTACAGTATCCGTATCGTATCCAAAATTTACGATACGATACGACCCAATTATGCCGATCCATGATTCGAACTTTATATAAATATTCTAAAATATATGTACAAAATTGAAATTTTAGAATTTTGATAAAACCAACTTTATGTACGAATTTTGATAAATTAATGAAAAAAAATGAACTCTCTTTAAAACTTATAAATATAGTCAGTTTCATAAGTTACATAAATAAAGTAAACAATAATTTTTGCGTTATTTACAGCACTAATACGTTTGAGTGTTGTTTTCAAAACCGCTCTTCATTCCGGAAATATCATATTCCATGCGATCCCATCAAACTATTTAGTTTACTTTCTAGTTTTTGCTTGTTCATTAGATGTTCGCATGCGGAATGCGGATGCTCGATTATGTTTGTATTTTTTGACAATATTCGAAAAATCCCACTAAATAAAACGTCCTCCAAAAACATATCATGAGCTGGTCTTTGTTTTGCTTCGGTGAATATATCTTCATATGATCATATACATTACGCATAAATTTTTTGGACTCTAGTGAACTATCTTAGATAGTAGTATCTTACACTAGTAGTGAAGAATTCATATTCTCAATGTTCACGCCTACGCGTTTTTTGAACAGTCCATTGCATGAATTGAAAAATATAGAATAAGAATACACTATGATATTACAGATGACTCTCCGGGTGAATAATTTGATACCTTAACTCGTAGACTTTAGACATGAATCTCACCCAGACTCGAATATTGCCGGCCAACTCGTACCCAATTCCTATCAGACCGGAGCCCACTATAAGACAAAGTTTCCTTATCACTACATTTTTCCAACTAGCTAAAATAATATTTCAGCCAATTTGCAATAAAAAATGAAAAATTAAAAACACTATGCCGATAACCAAACTAAGCATTCTAATGGGTGATACGAAAATAAAACATCCGCGAAATGTGACCACCCAGAATAGAACGGGCAACCAGTCAACTAATCCTACGAGTGTGTGACGTTTATTTATATTTTGAACTATGTTTAAGTTAACTTCAAAGGTTTTCTCTAGTTCATGATGAATTTATACTTAGTTATATTGTTTTCATCAAAAATTCTTCTAGTAATTGACTCTCGAAATTATTGTTTAATATCTATTTATTGTTTCTAAGACCAGAGAGTAGTCAGCCTACGACTCTACTCGGCCAACCGCTTGTTTTGATTCTAAGTATATTAATTTTTCGGAAGTTTGGCTTCTAGAGGTGCTCTATTCAACCGGAAGGCCATTTCACAAACTCTAATACAAACAGAAATTTGAAATTAAAATAAACCCATCTGGGTGTAATTATTCATTTTTCTTCACCTCTCTCTCGGCCTACGCATTCTCTCTTTTATTATCAGCATTTCGAAGCTATGACTTCTGGAAAATTCCTCTGGTTAAACTGGAGGGCCATACTGTTAATGCATTTAAAGTCTTTGGAAGAAATTCGTTACATCTCTTAAGGGGTCTTTCGCATGATTGAGTATTTTGCAAAAAAATATATTGTACAATATCAGTAATGTTGAAAATACTCAAATTAGAGTCAAAAAAATTCCAGAGGGTCCAACTTCAAACTAGTTTTAAGATCTTTTTCTCATTACTCTGAAAGTCTGAATAAAATCACGTGACGAAATAACTCCAGAAAAATTAAGGCTTTAAACATATGTCATAAGATATACTATCTTCTGTGAAAAATGGAGATTCACGTGACCCGTGTTTGGAAATTATGTGGATGTTTCAAACACTCTGTAAATTGGTGTTTCTCTTGCTCAAGTAAAATTTCCTCGGCGTCGTAATTTGGATCATATTTGTTATTTCACCCAGAACTTAACTTACCTATTATTGAAGGTCATACCGTAGATCGTGCTTCTTGGACTTTTGGTGTAATGGGAAAAATAAGTCTTATTAAACTTCTAATAGTCCACTTCACTTGCTTTCAAAATTGATTTAAGCAATTTTTTGGAAAAAAAAACTGCCTAGTATGTACCCTAGCTTTTACTAACCTTTTTCCCTTAAATATCTTGTCACGTGTCATTTTCGGCCTGCTCGATGCACAACGAGTGCACCATATTTTAATCTGCTTGCGAGGCCGGGAGTGTCGCTTTGTACCTTCAATCACCTTAGATCTAAATCTAGGCAGTTGAGAATAATCTGGGAATACTTGTTGCTAGATCTAGCCTTGCGTCTTCTAACGATACACATTCTCAAAGTCAACCTTGTTACATCACACCACGCTATGACTGTAATGGAAAAAATGGTCTCGAATTTTTTTCTGATCACGACATGAAAGTTTTAATTGTTTGATTTTAAAAATTTTTGCAAAAATAAGTACCTGTAATACTGTCAGTAAAAATTTTCCATAAAAAAAACGCGAACAAACGTCATTTGCTTTCAAAGTAGTGTATCTATAACTATAACCTGATCTTGTTCATTTAATGTTTAAAGCATCGTTAAAATGCTGATTTAATGGTTGAATGGTCACTTTACCTTGCCGGAAAATCGAGTCTACGAAGTTAACAATGTTAAAAGGTAGGAGCCGACAAACGTGTTTTTAATACAACGGTGCAATTGAACCCTCGGGCATCCTGGAGTCAATATCATACTTATGAAAATAGTAAGTCGTTATATTTTTTCAATCTTATTATAGTTAGCTGAACAGATTTTAAATATTTTCAGCTTCAATAAAATTATTTTTATCCATTTTAGGAAAAATTTGAGTTCGAGTTTTCATCTTTGAAATCGTAAATAAATTTGACAAACAAAAAATAAAACTCAAAAAAAATCAAAGCATTATGAAAATTTTCCGCATTTTTCGTCCAAAATTTTTTTTCTTCAATAACTGAAATCTGTGGGTAAAAACCAAAAAAATAGCCACGTTCACTTTTTTCACGGATTCCTACATATTTTCTGACCGCTGTTTGAAAAATCATAAAATTTTTATTTTTATCCACTTTTTAAGAAAAATTATGAAAATTTTCCCCAAATCAAGTGCAAAATTTTTTATTCGTGGTTTTTTGAAAAATTACGCAGAATCAGATATAAAATGTTTTAGTATCTATTAAATCGCCGTATGTCAACTAATCGGTATGTCGCGCGATTATCATTTGAAACTGTTGATGAAATTTTTAACACTTGACTGTACACTCGATAAGTGCCGTTCGCCACAGAATTTTTTAAAATTTTATGGTTGCGAAAAATTTCCAATAAAATTGAAGATGTGGTAGGCGCGATTTCGTTTAATAGTCAGGACATTTTTTATTTCAAAACGCAATTTAAGGTCAATTTTTATCTCAAAAAAAGTTTTTTTTCTCTACTTTTCGCCAACTTTTACCCTTTTTCATAAAATAAACTTTGATATTTAAAATTTTTTCGAATGTACACTTTTTAACGGACACTTTTTGGCGGAGTACACTCGAAAATTACTGAAATTTATAAATATCGTCTTAAAAAAATTCTATTGTCGGATTTAGTTGGAAATGGATGTACAGTGAAAAGTGTTTTTTTTATAATTTTCTATGTACTTAGTTATGTTAAGAAAATAAAAATATAAACGTTCGCAAGAATGGACACTTTTATTGAAGATAAAAATAAAAAATTAAATTTCCACATTTTTGTTTTAAAATATTGCTCTGAGAAAATGTACCAATCTGCTGGAGTTATGCCACGGTGGCATTGCCACCCCCTTAACAGTTTCATATCCAAAACATAAATTAAGTGTTTTACGGTATTAAATCTATATAATATCAATATATAAGAACGTATGTATTTATGCTTAAAACCTCTGATTTTTTACGAAAATAAGCATTTTTTGAAAAAAAATTTCTTGAATAACTCTTGAATTATTCTACAAAAATATCAACTGAATGATGCAAATCAACAATTTGATGAAGTTGACTTTTGACCAATCATAATCTGATTATTTCGAAAATTTTCAATTTCAAATTTCCGTAAAACTGATAGACGATTTGAAATAAGAAATTTCAAAACTCAAAAATGGGCTTAAAATAGCGATATCACAAATAAAATAAGCTGACTCGACAGCGAAGGGTTTCTCCCAGAGTGGTTTTTAATTGAAACGTTATCGGATATACCGGCTTGTCAAAATTAACCGGTAAAGTATAGCTTCCCGTACTGGAAGTGATATTTCAATGATTCTGGAAACGGTATTATGAACTAGGGGTCATAAGTGACCGCAAGGTGGCGCCAGAGGGAAATTTATATTCTGAGTGAAAACCGAACGTGATATTTTTCCATGCTATAAATTGCCTTTTAGCACCACCTTGCGGTCATTTATGACCCCTAGTTCATAATACCGTTTTCAGAAAACCTATAATTGCGCATATTTTGATACATGTAAATCATTGAAATATCACTTCCGGTACCGGATGCTATACTTTACGGTTAATTTTAACCAGCCGGTACATCCGATAACGTTGCAAAAAATGCATTCCTGGAAATAACCCTTGGCTGTCGAGTCAGTTTATTGTATTTGTGATACCGCTATTTTAACTCCCGTGAGAACCCGAGGACTAAAAGGTCACTTTTCACATCTTTAAGGGGGTGGTCAACGCAAATCTTGACAAAAATGTGTAAGAAGCTTATTTTTCCTAGAATGTTCGAAACTTTATATATTCTTTATTTGAACTCGATAAGTGGTATTTTTAGAGTCCTTACTACCCCCGAAAGTACTATTCTAGAAAGTAGTCTTTTGTTGGCAGTTTGATTTTGACTTTGTGGAAGTCAATTTTTAAACTCCGCAGATATATCTTATTTCCGAGTAACAGTAGACAAATTGCCTAGGTAAAAATACAAAACCAATGTGCGTTCAATTTCAGGGGTTAGTTAGTTAATTTCTACTGTACTCGGAATAGGAGAGAGGAATAGGTGTGGGTGGCAATAGTGGAGACGGGGAATTTTAACATAACTATCCCTGAATTGAACGCACAATTGGTTTGTTTTTTTACCTAGGCAATTTTGATCTACTGTACTCGGAATAGGATATCAAAGGGATATTTTCTGAAATTGCATTGAATTCTGCATCAGATGGGATCTTAAAATTTAATTTTAAATATTTTTTTCTTTTTTCGACTAAAATTTTATTTTGACATGTGACTACGGCCACTCTGGAGGTCAACTAAGACGTTCAATCAAAATTCCTTGAGTAAAGTTTTATGGACGATTGTTCAACCTATGCGGAAATAATAATCGAAAAAATAAATTTTCAAATTTTTTCGAAATAATAACGTTTTGAAAACCCATGATTTCAAGGCTAAAATAACCGTTTTGTCTAGATTTCATGTTCAAGCGCTATGAATTTGTTCCGAAAATTTTTTGAGTTAAGTTTTGTAGATATTATTAATTCTGGAATTTAAAAAAATAAATCAAGTCCATACCTCTTAAACTCCGGTCTCAGTTACATTTTTAATTTTACAAAGAGAAAATTTTCAAACGTCATTTCCGGCGGAAGTGACTATCAGTGCGATCAACTTTTACCCTGACTCGACGCCTATTGACTCAAATATTTCATATCTGGTGGTTTCATATCTTTCTTGTTTCTACATTCAGCGTGAAACCTACTACGTTTTTGGCCAATTTTGCGTTGACCACCCCCTTAAACCGTTTTTTTGGAAAAAATCTCAAAACCCAAAAAATTCCTATGTCTTTAAATGCCCGAAAAACATTCTCTACAAGATAGCTTACAAACATCGATATCTATTTTTGAGTTTTGAAATTTCTTATAGTGATATGAAAAAACGCTTCTAGGTTAAATCAGTGCTGAAATAATTGATTAAAATTGTTCTAAAAATATTGGAAATTTTGGTAAAGAAATTTTAAGAAATAATGAGATTTTTGAATTTTGAAAAATTAAAATATTTTGGAAATTTTTATTTTGTTTTAAATTAAATTATTTGTTAGATAAAATTATTTGTAAGATAAATGAATCATATATAATTATTTGCTATTTAAAAATAGAATTTTTTAACAACATGTTTCGAATTTTTATTCATCTTCAGGTAATGAGCGAGAATAGAAAATAATTTTAGTCGAAAAAGTTGACACAAAAACAGTAATTTGGCAAAACTGGCTCTCAGAAAATTTGCCAAATTAATAGCCCGTTTTTCAAGTAATAGATTCAGTAACCAACACATACCAAATGCAAGGATTCAAATATGTTGGCTAACGTTGAATCTGAGTCGAGTTCGGTGTTCAAGTATACGTTTATATAAGATCGTTCAGACTCACGAATATTAGAGCTACATTCTTCGACACAATCAATACTTATATACGGTACAGCTATTGTTAAAATATTCGGTTTTTTGGCTTTAAGCTGGGGTATATCTAAGAGAGATCCACAGGCCCTTCCCTTTGCGTTCGTCTTTGACCTCGATCTGTTGTCTTTGTTTACTGCGCAAAGAAATTTGATGGGAAGGCGTGAGAAGATTGAAAACGTGTCTGAAAGTTCGAGTAAGAGGAACCAATGACGCGTCAAAACGATATTTCGCGTAGGCAAAAACTTTTTCTGCCCAAGATCATTGAAAATGATGAAACTGGACTCCCTTATTTTTCGAATCGTTATATTTTTTTCAAGGAATTTGTTTACGTCCGATTGCATCCGAAGTTAACTAGAAAAAAACCACTTAAACGGTGAAAATATCTCCCAATAGGCCTTTCCGCGCATTTTTTGAATTAATAAGAACCTCGTTTTGACGCCCTCATGTTCCTTTACTCGAACTTTCAGATGAACTTTCAGACACGTGTCAATCTCCTCACCGCCTTCCTATCAACATTTTTACTGCAGCAACAAACAGATCGAGGTCAAAGACGAACGCAAAGGAAGGGCCTGTGGACCCTATCTTAGATATAACACTTGCAGGTTAAAAGTAGAAAAAAACAATGTGAAGTTTAAAAATGTGTAATGTTTTTATGAATTTTATAAATACTTATGACTATCTGAGAACATCGGAAGCTAGAAAAAAAGTAACGACAGGGTATGATGGTCCAAATCAGGATCATCGAACTCTTCTTTGGCGCTTTTGTTTACCATCCGAAGGCCGAAAATCTTTATTTTTAATTCCGAATTTTGGGTTAATTAACTTAATTGGAAATCGATTTTTAAATAAATATTTTTCGTATTTTCAATTATGCGGCATCCCTAGTCACACTATGATTTGTATTTTTACAACAGTATAACTCACCAACCAATGTACATATGTTTGTACGATTCTGGCGAAACTGAAGTGTCGTAGTTCACTAAAACGTCAGATGCCTCGATTTTCTGAATTGCTCTAAGTGCAGTTGTATCACCATAAAGAATGACCGATGTGTCCCAAAAAGTTATTTTTATCTATCATATATTCATGGTGAATTTAGGTCTGTATCAAATAAATAATTTTTTAATAAATTATTTTTCTCACCCTTCTGAGTACACAAAATATATCATCCAACATATCTACTATAGTGTAGTATGCAACCAGATTGTGATTCAGGCTCAATTATTTTGTTGTTCGAAAAAGTGAGCAGAAAATATTGCAAAACTGGGCAATTTTCTGAGAGCCCATTTTGGCTAAATAACTGTTTTTTTCGACTAAAATTATTTCTGTTCTCGCTCATTACCTGAAGATGAATAAAATATTCGAAACATGTTGTAAAAAAAATTCTATTTAAGCAAATAAATAATATCAAATAATTGTTGCCTCGCAACCCAAATACAATAAAGGATTCTTCAATGAAAGGTTCAAATTTTCTCCGATCAGAACCCTACCCATGAGGCTTCTCTGATGAAAATCAAACTAGAACAAACATGAATAAATTTTGATTGGTCGACAACTATTATACATCATTTGCAACGCAAACTTTGTGGGAGACTTAAAACCGGCAAGCTGTTTAGTTATCATACTCAATCAATTCACAGGTTCTTAAATTGTTTTATAAAGTATAACCAATTCCTTTTGAAGCTTTGGTCGACAAAACTGAGCATCCACCATGACAAAAGCCCGGATATTTGTGACCATAACCAAATTGTGAATAACTAACTCCCCATTTCCCACCGCGCAAAGCTTTTATACCAACTCCTCTAGCATGACCTCCAAATAAACAAATAAAATCCTTATCTTTGTACTTCGGCTCATTAATACTTTTTTCAATCATAAGATAATTTACAAAAATATCGTCATCTTGAAATAATACCCAGGAAAGATCACAGTTTTTAGCAAATTTGGAATTGACAAAATGATGTCCAGTGAAGGTTTTGTTTGGAAGATTATGATAGCTGTCCTCAAAATCACCGATAATTATATCATCAAATTGTTTTTGTTCGTTGAGTAACACGTTATCGTCTTCCAATGATGAGGATCCAACGAGGAAAAACATCTGAATATTTTTGTTCAGTTTTGATATACATATCGAAGAACCTGCCTAGTGTAATTTTTATGTCAATCGTCTATGTTTTTATGTTGTTATTGACATAAAAATTTTACTAGGCAGGATCTTCGATATAGATTAAGGGCCTCGGTGCATTTTCGCAGATTTGCACTTTTTTAATTTTTTTTGTCTTCATGGGAAACTTTTTGTCACCTCATAATTTTCTAATAAAAAGTATTTCGAAAGTAAGTTGCCACTTTTGAGCTCACTTTGTATGATCTTTTTTTCAGATCGATTATTTTTACTTTATAAATCGTCTTTAAAATAAACATTCTAAAAACGCGCGTTTGGTACTTTAGGTGTCTAAAGTACATGAAAATTTCTATTTTATTAATTAGAAGCTTCAAAAAATGGTCTCGACCACCATTGAAAATTTATATAATTAAATTTCATATGATTTCTACGTCAAAATCGAAAATTTAAATCTCCTAAAAAAGACGAAAAAAAAGAAATTTTAGCACACCGAAAGAAATATTTATTTTCATGAGTTAAATTTATCAAATTTCACGTGGTGGATTAGTCGGCTTACCAATTAGGCAAGTTTCGGTGAAATAATTGTTTTTTTAATTTTTGATTAAAGAGGGCTAAAGTACATTTCGCGCAAACCGTATTTTCATTCAAAAAAGTATGATTCAGAGTATAAACAAGAGCGAAGAAACAAAACGAGGACATATTTGATAAAGTTAAAGTAGGCATTCTCAATATTTTTAGCTGATGATTCCAGAAAAATAAGTTTGAGAATGTTTGAACATGAAATGAGACAAAATTTCAAAATTTTTCGAAAAAATTTTGACAAAACATGTCAAAAACAGAGTATATAATTTTCCGAAGAGCGCTTGAAACATATATAGAGATATATGAAAAAAGTTAAAGTGGCCATTGAAAGTGTTTATTGCACGAAATTTGGATGAAAAAAATTTTCAGCATAAAATGTGTAAAATTTTCTTGTATCCAAAACAAAAATCGAAAAAAGTATAAATTTAGCTTATTTAATTGTAAAAATGCGCATTATTTTTCGAAAGCAATTTACACATTTTTGACTGATGTCTGCACAACCATATTTACTGTTTTTCTGTACTTAACCCCCACCTGCACGAGCGTGTTTCAGAACACAGAGACCAAAAATATTTTGGGGAAGTGTCATTTTGGCCGGCGGAATATCGGAACAGACCCCCGATAGTTCCCCTTATTTTTAANATTTCTAGGGTTTTTCTTTATATCAAAAATTAAAATAAATTTTCTGCAATGTTTTGATAAAAAGTATTTCTGACATTAAAGCTACTTTCACCAGCAACAAACATGAAACGGTTAAAGAATAAGGTTTTTTGATACTCAACCCACGAAATAATTTTGTAGCGTATTCTGGCGAACGTGGTCTCATTGATCCGAATTGGTTTCCCATTTTTAATATTTGAAATTCTGATTTATCCTGAAATTCAATAAATACCTCGCATCAGGTCACATAAGTTTTCTTGATTTCTACTAAGATTCAACATCATTCAGGTCCTCTTACTCATAATTAATTATTTATTTTCAAATAAACGAACAGTTCGATAAATAAAATAAAAACCTGTTTGGACCATTAAAGGGGGGGGTATATCGGCGTTGACATAATTCACGTGATATATTCTGAAACTAAAAGCTTATAAGAAAACCGAAAATGCTATTTGTAGATTCTATCCTTTAATCTGCGAAAAGACATCACAATTTTTGACCATTAAGCAATAGGTACAGTATCGTACAGCTGGACATTTTTCACAAAATTCAAAATCTTCTCCTCCTGACGGTTAATCCAATACAGCTCAGATTTTCACAGATCACTAACGGCAGTATGCCAATTTTTCTCATGGGGGCTTTTTTTGATCCGGTCGGACTGAATCATTTCTAGAACGCCAAATAACCGAGATTTTCGCATTTCAGACCCTAAATCTGAATCTCATCCGGGATATATTTGCAAGAAAGGCTCAAATGTTTATCAGTATGTCATAAACACATATGTTAGACTTCTCGGGGTTTTTCTGCAAATTTGCGAGCTAGAATCGAATAAATAATCGATTTTTTGTATTTCAATAAATTTGCCGAAAAGAAAGTGCTTCGATTTTTTCGAAAAGAGGCTCAAAGAAATCAGTGAAACACTGATGAGAAGTGCTTACGTCAAGGCGATATTTTGAAGTTTTAGTGGTCAAATTCGAGCAAACAGTTAGTTTTTAACTTCAAGTCTTTTAAATATACTAGAAAAAAATGCGAAAAAATTTTGCAACAATTTCGAAAATTGTTTTTTGGATGATTGGGTTTTTAGTACACTTAATTAGCAGCCCGTAAATAATTTGGAGCATTTTTAATGCCTTTAAGGCCTTCATTTAATCAAAACTTAATCAGACATATATCCCTTATAGGGGGGTCGTGCATTTTGACAGATGCATTTCAACTATTCATTTTGGATTTTCTTAAGCAATTGCCTCGATCGTTCAAATGAGTCATTTTCGTAAATACAAATTAGTGAATATAAGATACTGTTGGATAAATAAAATGATAAACAGCAGAATACATAATAATGATAATAAATATATTATTTATTTAAAGCAACGTTTCGATAATTTATTGTCAGCTTATACTGATTACATTTCTTTTTTAGTAAAACTAAAATATTTGATACTTCGATATTACAATCCTATTTTCAAATTCATAATTTTTCAAGAGTGAGGAGAATTTTTTCTACGGCATTCGCACAAAAGTAATTTAGCAATATGAGCTCCTAATATTAGTTTAACGTAAACAAGGAAGCAATTTAATAGACCTCAAAACACAACAAATTGATTAGACTGATTAATTTGTAAATTTCAGAACAGTCTACAGTGCGAAATCTAATGTTCTAGATTTTTGCGCAAAGAATAAATGTTGCAAACTGCGCTATTTTCTTAATTAAATTTTTATTAAAAATTAAACAATAAATTTCGTAATCATCAGGCAAATATAGGGATTTAACAAATTATTACAATAATATGTAAGTGTAGATATTAAGTGGCTTTTGAAAATAACGAATTTTTTACAACCAGTCGGCAAAATTTAAACTTTCTTTCAATTCTTTTTGGAATACACATGAAAATTTTCCATTTATGCTTTAAATTTTCAAAATTTCCTAAATCAAATTTCGATGCAATGAACTTTCAAGGGCACTTTTTTAAAAAGTCAGTTTCTGACCACTAGATGGCCAAAAACAATTTTGAGTCATACTGTATGAGTCATACTTTATAACTGAAACGGTATAAGTTATACCGGACTTGATGAGATAAACCTGAATTTTCATGGTCATCTTGAATTCCAATACTTTCTTTATTTTTCTTTCGACCTCTCGTCTTTCGTGATTCTTTCTAAATTATTTTATGTTCGAATATAAACTTAACTCGTAGACTTTAGAAGTTAATCTGTACCCAGACTCGATTGCAGGCAAGTAGTGACCAGGCAAGTTTTATTATTTGAAAATACAATTCAGCCGATTTGCTATAGGTGAAAAAAATATTGTACTAGTAATTGTATATCCCTTTATCACCTTTTGGTTAGAATGCGTAGCCACTACTCCTTTTAACGTGTGATTTTAACGTTGTGGCTACGCATTCTAACCAAAAGGTGATAAAGGGATATACAATTACTAGGACAAAATTCTTTTTTCAATGAATAAAAAGGAATTTAATGGGGATAAGAAAAACAAAATTCGCGAAAACGACCTACACACAAAAGTGCAATAATATTATGAATTTAAACGTTTATTTATGTTTTAAACTACTGCATAGTAAACTTCAAATGTTTTTATAACTCTTTTCAACGATAGTTAAATTTTTTTCACAAAATTTTCTAGTAAAATGACTTTTAAATTGGTGTGAAATAATTAATTTCCAGTCAAATTTCAAGTTCATCGTAGAGNTCGTAGAGGCTTGTAAATACCCTTAAAAAATCGGAGAGGTCGACTTTCTAATCAAAATATTAGCAAGTCAATTATGTACTGAACGGTCACTAGTGAGCATAAAATGGTCAAATTTTTGAGATTTCACAGGGGGATTGTTGCTCTCTGGCGACCTTTCAGTACATTATTGACCCATAGTTGCTAATATTTTCATTTAAACATCAACCCTTCCGATTATTTTGAGGGTTCTTACTAGTCTCTACGATGAACTTTGAAATTTGACCGGAAATGAATTCACGGGAATTTAATATACGGTACACAATATACGGAATTTTGAAAAAAGTACTCAAATTACTTAGAAAAAACCTTGGGGATGAACTTCAAACGCTTTTAAGACTTTTTTCTCATTACACCAAAGTCCGAATAATATCACGTGACAAAATAATTCAGAAATAAGGCTTGAAATATGTCATAAATTAATCTTTATTTCTTGAAATATAGGATCACGTGACGTTTTTGGAAAATGCCGTTAAGTTCAAAACTCTAAGATTATGTGTTTATTAGTCCTCAAAAGCAGTTTTTTCAAAAAGTGTTTTAAGTAATTTTTGAGAAAACAGTACTATTTTGACCAACCTTATTTCTTGAATATACGGTCACGTGATAATTTGTGAGCTATGGGCCATGATCGTGATCAAAAAAAAATTCTAAGATTTTTTTCATTAAACCATAATGAAAAAAAACTTTGAATTTTTTTCATCAGGATCATAGGTTTTATTTGGTAATTCCAACAAATTTTGCAAAAATAAGTACTGTAATACAGTAAAAATTTAAAAAAAATAACAAACGTCATTTTGTCTTTAAGGGGGTACTGATCGGTTCACAGAATTCTCTGAAAATTTGATACCAGACTAAATAAGGCAAAAAAATGACCATGGAAATATTATTTTTTATTTCTGATCACAAGTTCGGCCAGGCGGCGAGTTCAAAGTCGGGAAAGCCAGATCACTTTTTCTCATTAAGAACACATCGGCACGACAAAATTGAAAGACCAAAGTGATTCGTACTTATCCGGCTAGGAGATGTCCGGATAGAATTTGGAAATTTGACTAAGTTCGGAAGATAAAAAAATTATCTCGCGAGCTAAAAAAAAAATTGAAAATTTTCATCGGCCGGATAATTGTATGAAATATGGCCATTTTTTCAATCATAAAAAATAATAGATTATCCGTGTGGTTACTGAGAAACATTGCATTTGCTTTGGTAAAAATCTTGAATAATAATAAATATATGCTTAAATAATATTATTTCGAGTCTTGGGAATAAACTGGGACAGAAACAATATCTGAATTTTGTACTTGATTTGCAATTCGATGAAAATTTGCACGTTTTTTATTTACTTTATTTCTAGACAATTCGGTAGTTCGTTCGGCATTTTTAATTCATAATAATTCGAAATATTATGATCATTCTGAGTTTCAAAATGTAAAATTGATTCACTGTCAGAGACTAAAAATCCTGTGTCTAATGGACTAGCAAGCTGTTTTTCCGAAGAAATATCTCTGAGTTCACTTAGCTGATATGTTTCAGTAAT
>SCLH01000193.1:125915-180639 GCA_004367855.1 Oikopleura vanhoeffeni
AAAAAATGGCTAACCGAAAAACGCTTAATTTTCGCTAGCCAACAAATCAGCCTTCTAGCATTTCATACGGCTTCGCTAGAACTGGATTCCAGACTACCTGTAAAATCAAGAAAAATTGACCGAAAAATCAATTTTTTTCGAAAAATTTTTAAAGAACAAAAAAAACCTGAGTCTTAAAATGATCAAAAAAAAATTCTCTACAAGATAGCTTAAACACATTAAAACTGATTTTTTATTTTTGAAATTCCTTATTTCAAATCGTCTTAATTCCTGCACTGTCCATATCGCCGAAAGAGCCGATATCGCCAAAATAGCATACTAGTGGAGTTTTAAATTTTGTATGGATTTGAACTGAAATCACTTTGAGTTCGTCATGAATGACATCATATTTCAAGGTTAATCTCCTTATAAAATAAACTTTCCAATTTATGACGTCATTTCGCACGCCAACGTGTTTCTATTTTTTAACGAACTAAGTAAATTATTTCCCCATATCATCGAAAGTGCCAATATCGCCGAAAGTGCCAATATCACAGAAAGTGCCAAACATCGCCTGATTTTTTGGAGAAACAGCTTTCGGCGAAATTGACCTTCCCCGTATAAATATTATAATAACTATTTTTATTTGAATTTCTAACATACATGTTACATGTACTCATTTCTCAACCAAAGGGACTTTTTGTAGAAAATACAGTAGAGTGTCACAACCAGACCAATTTTAATTCTTTCATAAACTCGATTTTATCAGCTGTTATGAATCATAAAACGCGATAATAAATTAATAATTAATAAATAATAATTATCAATAGTTAATAAATAATAATTATTAGTTTGATAACCAAAAAGGGTTACTAAAAGATCTCAGCGGTATGTTACGAACCCTCATTCAATTAAAAAAAAAAGGATTTTACCTCTCACATACTTTTTCATTAATGAAATTATTATTTCAATTCTTTATTGACGATTCTCTTTAATCCTAACCAATTTCTACAAGACTGTCTTTTAAAAGTCAAGATTAAAATAAAACAAATTCGTAAAGAGAAACATATCTAGAACACTCAGTCGAAAACTACAACGAATAAAGTTTGTTGAAAACAATGTTCTCAGAAGTTCTGAGTCAGAACTAGCCTGTCACCAGTCGTGGCCAAAAAAGAGACTACGAGCGGTTTAAAAAATCCGAGGTAGCCATTCCTAATGATTTTTTGTGATTTTTTTTTTAATTTTCGAAAATTTTTCGAGATTTTTTTCGAAATTTTCAAATAGCCGGAAATGACATAATATGGGTATCAAACGAAAAAAAATAAAGTTCTAAGATTTTTGGCTTAAAAATAAAATTTCAAAAATTAAGTTTTCTTGTGATTTTTCATAATGATTATATTTCAAATTACAGTGATGAGTCACGCGATAAGGGCCTCGGTGCATTTTGACAGATTTGCACTTTTTCAATTTTTCTAGTCTTGATAGGAAACCTTTTGCCACTTCAACATTTTTGTATAAAAACTTTTTCGAAGACAAGTTGTCACTTTTGAGCTTATTTTGTTTAATCTGAATTTCTTCAGATTGATTATTTTTACTTTATAAATCGTCTTTTTAAACAACACTCAAAAAACGCGCGTTTGCTACTTTAGTCGACACAGTAAAATTTATTTCTTTCTTTTAACTTATTAGGAACCCGAAAATACGGTCCTGTCCACCATCGAAAATTAATTTATTTAAAATTTCTACGATTTTTAAGTCAAAATCGAAACTTTAAATTTCTGAAAAAAGACGAAAAAAATCGAAATTTGAAATGATCGACAGGTCGGCTTACCAAATGAACATGTCTCGGTAAAATATTTTTTTTTAATTCTCGATTAAAAAGAGCTTGACTTTATCTCGCGCAAACCGTATTTTAATTAAAAATGTATGATTGACAAATTATGAGAAATTTTTGAAAAAAGTTCCGAACATTATAAAAAAAGCCTTATTTTGTGTTTAAATAATTTTTGAAGTATTTTTTCAAATCAACAAAAAAAACTCTTCAATATGGCTACTTTAACTTTTCGCGTAAGTGACCACCTATTTTTATATGCTATTTGAAAAATCATATGACACTTTTTTGAGATTTTTAGTCGAAACTTTTGGAAATATTTTGAAAATTTGTCTCATTTCTGGTTCAAAATATTTCAAACTAATTTTACTGGATCCTTAGCTGAAAATATTAGGGATGCCTATTTTCACTATATTTAAAATGTCTACGTTTGTTTTCTTCGCTCTTGTTNATAAGGCTTTTTTTTATAATGTTCGGAACTTTTTTCAAAAATTTCTCATAATTTGTCGAATTCGGAAAATTTAATTGGGACTCAAAATTTTCTTTAAAAGCAATAATTCGAAAATTTTAAAGTTACAAAAGTTGCCTGGATTATAAAACACCATTTTGATGGTATATTGAGAAGAATATTTAAACTCAGTAAAAAGTTTTTCATCAAGAGCCCATATCCGCGGATATCCGTATCTGTCAAAATGCACCGAGGACCTTAATAAATTGTAAAACCGGAAATTAGTTCTTCGCCATTTGTTTTATGGTAGACAAGATCTCACAAAACATTTGCAAAACTTCAGGAAATTCGGAAATGTTTAACCCGGGCGGTTTTGTTTTTTAAATTGAACTTTTTGCAACTTTCAGTCCCTTTGAGTATAGCTCTCTTTACAAAAATTATTGCTGTTAAAGTGCAATCTAATATTCGATAAACTAAGTTTATATAACAAAGACCATGCATGCAAATTTTATATTTCAAATAGTCATATTTTTTCAAATATTTTTCCCTCAGAAATAAAAAAATGCGAAATTTTGCCTATTTTTGTACATTTATGATGAAAAAATTCGCCACTTGCATTTGAATCATTATTTTTCCACTTTATATTATAAAAATTCAGTTGATCAAGCAAATACAAACCATTTCCGTATCCAAAACCTTTAATTTCTTAAAAATTTTCATCCGAAATACAAAAAAAATGAAAAAAATTTTTACATCTTTTTTACTTTATTGGTCAAAAATAATGGAAACTTGAGTTTTAATAATCTTTAATTAGTATAGATTCTACCAAATTCTTTTAAAAAGCATATACAAATCATTTTAGTATCCAAAACCCTTTATATTCAAAATTTTTTGATAATAAATCAAAAAAAAGGAAAATTTTGACACCTTTTTTACTTTTTTGATGAAACAAATTAAAAACTTGCATTCAAATCTGCCCTTTTCAGGACATATGACCATGCACTATTTATGAAACCCAATAAAAATTCATTTTGTTGCCCAAAATTCTTTACTGACGAAATTTCTCGTCAAATTACGAAAAAAATGAAAAAATTTCATTTTTTTTTTAAATTTCTTTTTCTGCTACTCACGATGAAATTAATTCCGCAATATTACTTATTTTCTCAAAAATAAAATCTTTGTCGAGGAAATTTGCTTAAAACAATTAAACAATTAATAATCTATAAACCATGCTAAAAATAATTCAAAACCATAAGTAAATACAGGAATTAATGTGAATACTCAAGTGGGGCTTCGCAAATAATTCATTGGAAACAGTAAGTTAAAATAAGGTGATAATATCAATAATCCGGAAAAAAGCTTTGCAAACAATATTCTGGATTAAATAAGAGAATAAGGAAATAAAACCAATTATCAAAGAAGCCTTTCCAAAACACAAATATTCTTCTTGAAACAATAAGTAGGGTTATTAAAAGAAAACAAATAAATTTCTAACCAATGAAAATATGTTTTTTTACGATAATTTTAAAACTTTATTCAAAGATTTCGAGTACAATTTAATAATTATATTGACGAGAAACAAGCTGTTTAATTTGCCAAGTTTCTGTCGGAATTTGTTTTATGAAATTGCAGGATACAAATCTCCACCAAGAGTTTTTCTACCAGAGGTCTAAATTGGCAGTTTTTATAGCTTTTGAAATTTCAAGAAAGCTGGTAGAAAAATAACTCGACTCTGTATTGCCCAGATTTTTATCGTATGAAATAAGGGTTTTGACAGTCGAGTTCTCATTGATGGAAGTTTTGTGGTCACCTCATGCTGTTTATTGCTTTTAAGAGGAAGCCAGCGCAAAAGTGGAAGGAAGACATTTTTAAATCAAATATTGCGTGTTAAACGATGGGAAATAGCACAGAAGCGGATATGCAAACGAAGAATTTTTTAATGTACAGCATAAAGTGGGGAGAAGACTTATAACGATAATGATAATAAATAAGTGTGACATTTGAACTTTAATCGAAAATGTGTTAAAGCTCATTCAGTGGTGTATCTGGTATGTTGACGTTTTTGCTACTTTTACTAGATTTTTCTTATAAACAAAAAATTGATTTTTTATTTAATTTTACTTTTACCTTTTTACAAATTATGCATCTTGTATCATGCTAGTCTGCTTGTTGCTTGACTCGGAACATACAAAAATAATCTTGAGAACATCGCCCTGCACTCGTTTTTCTAACCTACGCAATGCGACACCCGTAATATTCAAAAGTTTTGAATAATATCACGTGATAAATTTGAGTATGGTTCCCATTATCACTATTGTACGAATTTTTAAAAATAATTTGACATTTGTATGGTTTTGATCTCTAGGTCCGTTTGTGTTTAACATCAGTTGCCAATAGTTGCCAATATAGTTTCCACCAAATCGTACTCAAAGAATCTTTTGGGGGCATCTATATTGTCTCATTATCACCTTTGTGTCCAAAATTGTCGAATGCGCGTACTTAATTATCAATTTACAGCCAATCAAGCGGCAATTAAAGAAAATACTTCCCATTCCATATTCATGACGCAAAAATTAAGAAAAACAGCTTCAAATAATTTTCCAGATTCACTCCGAATCTCAAAACTTTCTAATATATATAAGCTCTCGAATCCTTGTGTTTCTTTGAAAAAAGTCTTGTTTAACACCAGTCTGTTAACCACCGATGGCACATGGATGGACAAATCTGAGATGGTTGTAGTAGGGGCCAAACTGGCAACTGGTTCATTCAGCTGGTGCAGATCCAGGATAGCATTCCGTAATCCTCCGAAATGTCCACTGCCGTCAATCTTAGCGTCACCGAACCTCCAAAATGTTAAAATATACTAGCACGCAAGTGTGCTTCAGGCACTCAACAATGATTAACCTCCGAGACATATAAGCCTTTTGAATAGGCTAAAGGGCCCACTTTTTAACCATCCAAAATGAGGAAAAAATGAATCGCAGAAATTCTCCTTCAATTCATTTTAAAATTTCAACAATGTAATCAAAAATGTTTCCTTAATTTTTCGGATACTAGAAGTCAAATTTATGACGAGTGATTGGAAGGGATTTTTTGCTCCTAATTTTTACTTCCAAAAAAATACTTTTTGATCCAAATTTGGAATTAAAAAAATTTTAACATAAGCCAGTTTTTAGGAAGTGTTTTGAGTACAATTGCCAAAGAAAAATTAGTCTTCTGAGACATATACTGGAGAAAATATTCTTTTGGGAGTATATACTTAAAATATCTTTCTTTCGATATTAGTATGGATTAATGAATATTTGTTTGAAAAAAATATAATAATTTTTGTAAAATCAATGCCAGAGTGGTACTCTCATATCAATATTTCTCTCTCTTTATTCGTAATAATCAAATAATTGTAATTAAATCGAAGAAACTAACCTTTTTATCTTAAAAAACGTGATTTTTTAATGAATATTTTGAACTTATTAAAATATTTTAGATTTCCCAACCGAAATAATCAATCAATAAAAGTTTGAAGATGTGAACAGAACATGCGCAGTTAAGATGATATGTCATACTTTCCTGTGACTTACATGAGTGTACAGTTCAGTGGTTAATTAACTTGCTTTAACAGATAAGTTTTTTTCTAGAATAAACCATAAATTTATCTAGAATTGAAATTTTTGTTTTTGGTAAGTTCACTCTTCAACTTGATCATAACGTAAAAATTAGAAGGTTGAATCTATAAAGTTTTCGTTCTGTAACAAGCTCAAAGTATAGCGCTCCTAGAAAGGCTTTATGCTCGGCGGAACTTTTGATATGCTTCGGAGGTTAACCGTCTTGTGAGCACAGAAGCCACACAATTGTGGCAAGGGATACCTGCCCCCCCCCCCCCCCCCCCCCTCGCCCGGGGGTTGCTGCTTCCCCCCCCCCCCCCCCCAACCATCCCCTGAAAGAACTATAAAAAAGGGAAAAAAACGGGATCGTAGAAGTCTTTTTTAACACATTATATAAGAATTTTTAATTTGGTTCTAAAAAAATAATCTAAATTTTTTTATTGTTTTTGGTTACGTATTACGGGGTGTTGATTCATTAGGATTTTCGCAGTATGTTTCATTCCTGGATAAGTATTTGGAACCTAGATATAAACATACAATGTGATATTGCCAGTTTTAGGAAAGTGTTCTTGTGTGCATAACGAGTTGAAATAAAATATTGGTATCTTAGGGGCAGATATTTCTTGGGAGTAATTTCGAAATTTTCAACTTCAAGTATCCTATGAAAATTTATAATCTATTATTAAAGTAATGATAAGCAATCAAAAATTGTCCGACAGTTGTAATTCATTACCTAATTATACGTAATTACATTAGAAAAAGTGTTATTTATCTGCTTTTTATAGGGAAATATAAACATTTTTTTATCAAAAATCTAATCGAAGTTTTATTACAAATTTTGACTTTTTTTCATAATTTACTTTGATTAATGAGAATATAAATCGAGAGGAGACACAAACTTTGACGTAGCCAAATACTTGCTTGCATTGTTGCCAGCGAAAATAAGTAATCGTAAGACAATGTGACGTGTATCACAGTGATATGGTAAAACTTGTTTTTTCTCACATTTTCTAGAACTAAAAATTAAATCTAGAATATAAAATGTGGTGCATAAAAATTTATATTTTCAACGTCCCTTATGCAGAAAAAATTGAAATTCCAATGCCTAAAGCTTCCTGTTGAACAAGATTCAAAGTAGAGAGCCACAATTGTGGCTTGGTGCTTTGGTGGAATTTTTTTTTATATGCTCACAAGGGTTAAATAGGGTACCCCTAAAGTTCGGCGAGATCGGTTTCAATTTTGTAGAGCAATTTCCCTATTCCATTTTTTGTGATATCTCGCGGCCTACTACTTCAAACACATCCCTGATGGTCTAGGTTCAAATAGGGCCGGGCATATTCACAACCAGTGTGATAGGGAGATATGTTATATATAAGAAAACAGACTGGCAATAAATTTTGAGTCTTCAATAAAAGTGTTCAATTCGTTGCAAACTAAATATTTTTCAATTTTCTAAACATAACTTAGATCTTGTGAAATTAAAAAAATACTTTTGACTGTACGTGTAAACAATTTCACTGCTAACATTTTTCAACGTAAACCGATAATAGAGATTTTTTTTTAAACGATATTAATAACTTCTAGCATTTTCGGGTGAATATGCGCTAAAAAATGGTATAAGAAATCTGGTACATTCTCAAAAATATTCTTACAATATCAAATTTGTTTTCTATGAGGAAGGGTCAAAAATGGCAAAAGGTAGAGAAAAACAACTTTTTTGAGATAAAAATTGACTTACAATGCTTTATAATCAAAAAAAAAAATGTCCTGACTATATCAAAAATATTGAGCTACTAGACCGCAATTTATTTGGATGATGTTTCGCAAGCATAAAATTTTCAAAAAATTGAGTTGTCGAATGGCACTTATACGAGTGTACACGCGAGTGTTAAAAATTCATTATACTTTAAAAATGATATAGCGCGCGACATACGTATTAGTGTCATACGGAGATCCTTATATAGATACAGACATAATACTCTTGTCAGTGATTTTGCCTGATTTTAATTCAAAAATCCTAAAAGACACACACTCAACCTACCACAAACCACAAATTTTAGATCTTGATACTCAACATGAGAATACTTTATCATAATATTATTAGAAAAGGTCAGAAAAATAAAGAATATGACAGCGGGCAAAAAATATGTAGGTTCCATGAAAAAGAAGTGGCTATTTTCACCTGGTTTTTATTCATTCCACACCAGATTTGAATGAACAAAATAGAAAAAATTTTGCACACAAAAATCTGGGAAAAATTTATAATTTTGATTTTTTTTTTGAAGTATTTTTACGACTTTCTGTTTTTTTTTTTTTTTTCTAAGATGAAACTCGAACATCAAAGTCAATATATCTCTAAATGATATAAAAAATTTATGCAAGGCTGAAGACATCCTCTTACACCCATCGGTTCAACTAACTATGATAGCACCAGAAAAAATTTATAACCGACTTTTATTTCGTAACGTTATACTTGACTCCAGTCTGGGCCGAGTTAATAGTCCCCGCTCAAGAGTGTTATATATGATTGCAATAATTTAGTCTGTTGATCTTTTCTAGAATTAAACTTCTGAGTAACTGTAATTTTTTATCGAATTCAAAAATGGAAGATAATTATTGAGAGGTTAATTCGTAATTCTATCAAAAGAAATATGAAGACTAAAAGATTGAAAAGATGCCTATAAGCAGAACATGCAGAGAAAAAAGAGAGAGGAAAGATAGAAAAAGCTTGAATTTTCGGACTTCAAACACAAGAAGCTAATATTTGGATAGAAACAGATTTTCGATAATTTTAACAGTCAACAGGTATAATTAATAAAAACATACTTAAAGTTTTGAGTCAAGAACAAATAAAATAACCAAGGTTTTTACTACTTTGAATTGCGGTACATAGTGCTAGAGAAAGTCCCGGTAGCTTAAAGTAAAGTGACCATATATTATCGTGACCTTGGATATCTTACGAGGGGCCGACATTTTTTTTATTCAATATTGTGTAAAATTTTTACCAAAGTTTTCTATCATGTTTTTTTTCGAGTTTTTTTTTTGAGGAAAATGGTACCCAAATTTTTTTTGTGTACGGCTGTGATGTTGTGTTATACAAAGAAAAAAATAACATTAAGTTAGGGGTAGCTGTCGGTTTTTTTTGAGGCCCTTTATTATGAATTAATTTATGAAACATTAATATCGTTATGACTAAAGTTGACTCCAAGGAATCTCATGGTGCCGAATTATTTTTCTTTCAAATACAAGTCTAGAAAAATCTAAGAATTTTTCAAATATTCCGAATATTTTTTGCTTAAGGGGGTCATTGTGGTTTTCAGAATTTTTCTCTAAAATTTTGGGAACCTAACTAATTCGGGTAAAAAAATGACAATGCGAAATATTATTTTGTTTTTTAAAGTCAAGTTCGGCCAGGCGGCGGCCTTACAAAGTTCACTTATCTGATCTTGGTTTGAAGCTATCTCTTCCTCCAACTTTTCTACTGCCGAATCGCCTTGAAATGTAATATTACCCAACCGAGATTCGCGTTTTTTTAATTTTGGCATTTTCTTTAAAACATGAAATACTCCATAATTATGGGATTTTTTATTGAAAGAGGACTGTCCAAAACTTTAATTTTAATCTTTGATTAACGAAATATGTGAGTATCAAACTCATCAGCAGGCAATTCGCTAAAAGCTGCTTTGATAAGACAATAGAAATTTAATTTTGGCGCGCGTTCGTACTTTTGAAAAAATTTTTGACTCGCGAGAGTAGCAGTTTCCAAAATCCGTTGTTCATAAGATTTTCAAGAGATGATCATTCAATAAAAAGACAAATGCTTTTAAATAAAAATATGTGTCGGACCGTAATATAGAGAATACAAAAAAAATTTTTTCAAAATCCAAATCAACCAAGGCATTTTTAAAAATTAACCTACAACATTCGAGTAATTAAATTTGATTATTTGGATGATTAGCTGTATTTGAATCTGGCGTTTTAAAATTTGAAATTTATTTTTATTTTGGAAGGATAAAAAATTATCTCACCGAACCGTAATTAAATTTAAAATTTTCCTGGTCAGATTTAAAGGATAATTTTCTGAGGTATCATTGTGCAATAAAATTCTTTGACGATCGGATAAACTCAGGGAGGAGATGTGATTTTAGTTTGAGCGGAGGACTTTGAAGGGCGCCGCTGGCCGAACTTGATTTAACAAGTAAAACTAATATTTCCCATTGTCATTTTTCTACTCCGCAATAGTTAGTTCCATTTTATAGAAATTCTGAAAACNTTGTTTAACCAGTCGCTGTTAACCAGATGGACCATGATGGACATCTGAGATGGTTGGTAGTAGTGGGCCCAAACTGGCAAATGGTATCGCGAGATCAAGGATAGACATTCGTATTCCTCCGAAATGTTCCACTGCCGTCAATTTAGCCGTACCAAGCCTCCAAAATGTTAAAATTCACTAGCACCAAGAGTGCTTCAGGCACTCAAATGACCTTAACCCTCCGAGACATATAGCCTTTTGAATGGCTAAAGCCACTTTTAACCAGTCCAAAATGACGGAAAAAATGATCGCAGAAACTTCTCCTTCTAATTCATTTTAAAATTCAACAATGTTAATCTAAAAATGTTTCCTTAAATTTTTTCGGATAATAGGTTCAAATTTTATGACGAGTTGATTGAAAGGCGATTTTTTGCTTAAATTTTACTTCCAAAAAAATACTTTTTGATCCAAATTTGGAATTAAAATTTTAAATAAGCCAGTTTTTAGGAAAGTGTTTTGAGTACAATTTGCAAGAAAAATTAGTCTTCTGAACATATATGGAGCGAACATATTTTTTGGGAGTATAACCTTAAAATATCTCATTTCGATATTAGTATGGATAAAATGATATGTTTTGAAAAAAATATATAATTTGTGAAAATCATGCCAGAGTGGTACTCTCATATCATATTTCTCTTAATATTGTAATAATCAAATAATTGTATTAAATCGAGAAAACTAACCATTTTTTCTTAAAAAACGTGATTTTTTCATGAATATTTTGAACTTATTTATAAATATTTTTAGATTCCCAACAGAAATAATCAATCAGATAAAAGTATTGAGTTGAACAGAGCACTGCGCAGTTAATGAGATAGTCATACATTTCCTGGAGCTTACCATGAGGTAGTATCACGTGGTTTAATTAACCTTGCTTTAACAGATAAGTTTTTTTCTAGAATTAAACATCAAATTTATTTCTAGAATTGAAATTTTGTTTTTGGTAAATTCACCTCTTCAATCTTGATCATAACGTAAAAATGAAGGTATGGAATCTTATAAAGTTTTTTCCTGTAACAAGCTCAAAGTATTACGCCTCCTGAAAGGCTTTTATGCTCGGCGGAACTTTTTGATATGCTTCGGAGGTTAACTCTTGTGAGCACAGAACGCACACATTGTGCGGATCTCACGCATACCCCCCGCCCCCCCCCCCCCCCCCCGGGGGGCCGCCCATCCAAAACCCCCCATAAACCACCCCCCCCTACCCCTGAGAACTATAAAAAAGGGCAAAAAACGGGATACGTAGAAGTCTTTTTCTAACACATTATATAGAAATTTTTAATTTGGTTTCTAAAAAAATAATCTAAAATTTTTTAATTGTTTTGGATTACGTATTCGGGGTGTTGATTCATTAGGGATTTTCGCAGTATGTTTCACTTACCTGGACTAAGTATTATGGAATACAATATAAAATACACATGTGATATATGCGCATTTTAGGAAAGTGTTTTGTTGGATGCATAACGAGTTGAAATAAAAATGTATGGTATTTAGGGGCCAATATTTTTCTTGGAAGTGAAATTTCTAAATTTTCAACTTCAAGTATCCTATGAAAAATTTAATTATTATTAAAGTGAATTTAAGCAATCAAAAATTGTCCACAGTTGTACTTCATTACCCTATTTACTTAAAAACATTAGAAAAAGTGTTATTATCTGCTTTTATAGGGAAAATAAACATTTTTTTATCAAAAATCATGATTTTTTCATCAAATTTTTTGATTTTTTTATAAATTACTTTCGATTAATGAGATATAAATCGAAGGAGACAAAACTTTGACGTAGGCCAAATACTTGTGCATTGTTGCCGACAAAAATGTAACTCGTAAAGACAACTGTGACCGTGTATCACGTGATATGGTATACCTTGTTTTTCTCACTATATTTTCTAGAACTAAAAATTAAAATTCTAGAATATAAAATGTCGGATGCAAAAATTTTATTTTTCAACGTCCTTATGCAGAAAAAATTGAAATTCCAACTGCCTTAAGCTTTCTGTTAACAAGATTCAAAGTAGAGCCACAATTGTGGCTCTGGTGCTTTGGTGGAATTTTTTTTATATGCTCACAAGGGTTAAAAGGGTACCCTAAGTTCGGCAGATCGGTTCATTTTTTCAGAGCAATATTCCCTATTCACATTTTTGTGAATATCCCGGCCCTACTACTTCAAACACACTACGTTTTCAAATCAGGGCCGGGATATTCACAAAAGTGTGAATAGGGGAGATATATATATAAAAGAAAACAAACTGGCAATAAATTTTTGATCTTCAATAAAAGTGTTCATTCGTGCAAACTTAAATATTTTTATTTTCTTAACATAACTTAGTATCTGTGAAAATATAAAAAAACACTTTTCACTGTACAGTGTACAATTTCATGCTAACATTTTCAACTAAACCCGACAATAGATTTTTTTTAAACGATATTAATAAACTTCAGCCATTTTCGGGTGATATGCGCTAAAAATGGCTTAAAAATTCTGGACATTCAAAAATTTCTTACATATCAAATTTGTTTTCTATGAGAAAGGGTCAAAAATGGCAAAAAGTAGAGAAAAACAACTTTTTTTGAGATAAAAATTGACCTTCAATTGCCTTTTGATATCAAAAAATGTCCTGACTATCAAAAAATTGACGCCTATAAGACCCGCAATTTTATTTGGAATGTTTCGCAAGCATAAAATTTTCAAAAATTGAGTGCCGAATGGCACTTATCGAGTGTACAGCAGAGTGTTAAAAATTTCATTAATAGTTTAAAAATGATAATAGCGCGACCAACCTATTAGTTGTCATACGGAGATTTAATAGATACCAGAAAACTCAATTACTCAGTGATTTTGCCTGATTTTTATGAAAAATTAAAAAAACTACTAATAAAAAATTTTGATCTTGATTTGAGGAAAATTTTCATAATATTTTTAGAAAAGTCGATAAACAATGAAAAATTTTATGACAGCGGGCAGAAAATATGTAGGTTTCCATGAAAAAAATGGCTATTTTCCTGGTTTTTACCCACAGATTTGAATGAACAAAATAGAAAAAATTTTGACCAAAAATGCGGAAAATTTTCATAATGTTTTGATTTTTTTGAGATTTTTACGATTTCTAAGATGAAAACTCGAACTCAAATCTTTCCTTAAATGAATAAAAATAATTTTATCAAGCTGAAACATATTTATATCGGTTCAACTAACTATGATAAGCATGAAAAAATATACCGACTTATTATTTTCGTAAGTTATATTGACTCCAGTCTGCCGAGTTTATAGTACCCCCTCAAGAGGTTAATATGATTGAATAATTTATCTGTTGATTTTCTAGAATGTAAACTTCTGAGTAAACTTTAATTTTTTATGAATTCAAAAATGGAAGATATTATTGAGCAAGGTATTCGTAATTCTATCAAGAAAAAATATGAAATAAAGATTGAAAAGAATGCTATCAAAGCAGAAAATGCCAGAGAAAAAAGAAGACGAGAAAGATTAGAAAAGCTTGAATTTTCGACTCAAACATCAGAAGTAAATTTGGATAAAACAGATTTCGATAATGATTTCACAGTCAAAGGTATAATTAATAAAAACAGTACTTAAACGTTTTGAGTCAAGAACAAAATAAAATAACCGGTTTTTACTTTGAATTGCCGGTTACATACCGTGCAGAAGTCCGCGTAGCTTAAGCTAAAGTGACCATATATTATTCGTGATCCTTGGATAATGTTACGCCAGTTTGCAAAATACCGAAGGGTACCCGGCTGACGCAGTCTATAATTTTGAATGATTTAGTACATTTTTCCGCCGACATATTTTTTTTCAATATTCCCTAAAATTTTTACCAAAGTTTTCTATCATGTTTTTTTCGAGTTTTTTTTGGGGAAAATGTAGCAAATTTTTTTTGTGTACGGCTGTGATATTTGTTATTCAAAAAAATTAAGTTAAATAAGCTTTAATTTCAATTCAGTAATAAAAAAGGTTTTGGTGACTCATTTTGTCGCCACTGGAGGGCTGAAAAAGTATGTGACATACATACCTACTAGTACGTGTTTGTAAAATGTAAATGTTTGGATTAGTTGTCACATGCTGTATGTGGCCATACATATCATATCTAAGAAGGGGTTTTCTATGCTCAGCCTTGCGCGTTTGAATCTTATTTTCGAAGCCCTTATTGGTCAACACTGTTATTTCTGGTGCTCTCATTGGTCGCGAAACGCCGGGTCAAGAGGTCCGCTTCTTTCATGTTTGATATAAGTCATATCATATGACTCATATCATTTGAGGTTTTTAATTGGTGAATTTCATATTTGTACATTCTGCTATCTGTCCCCTGTACATAAATTTATTTCAGATATTCTGTTGTTACTTTTTGGTGGTTTATTAATCGGTTTTGTTGGAGATATGTTGTATCGTTTCTTAGCTGGTATTGATTGTTATGGGGATCGAAATATACCAATTTTTTTATTATTCGTGAGATTAAGGGCCTGGTGGTTCCTAAATTAACATATTCTCGATCGAAAATTAGCCAAACAAGGCTTTTAAGATATTTTGGGTTAGCCAATTTGTAGAACTAGTCTTTAGGTTGCAAAAAAAAATTGTTTATTTGTTTTCGTACGAATACACTCCCTGATACGTAACGTTTGCCAGACTACCTATTCAAAACGTAAAAACTATCTCCTGGGTTTTATTTTGAAACAATTCTAAATTTTAACAAAAATTGTTTAATAAGTAGGCCTAAATCAAACAGAGCCGTTTTGTCAATAAGTGCTATATTGTTTCTATAATAAGCAATAAATTACTGTTTTTGGACATTTTTCATCGAAAAATAGGTTCAATTTTAAAATAATAAAGTCTATTCTGTCATCTAATATGACCTGATTTTCTGAAATGTGGGACAAAAATAAGTTAAAAGTGACTCTTACAAACTTCCGTGTTTTGTATTTCGGAGGATGAGAATGAATGTCAATCCTTTGAAGTACAAAACACGGAAGTTCGGCAGAGAAACTTTCGGGCTTATTTTTGGTTAAAATTATGAAGATGATTTGAATTATTAATTGGAAATAATTTTGCAATAATAAGGTTTTTACTGGCAACTCATAATTTGATCTGTTTTTCTGAAGTGTTTGTACTTCGAAATGAATTTTATATTTGTTAAAATATACAGGGGGGGCAATATCACCAAAAGTTTTTTGCAACTTTCACCGATATTGGAAATTAAAAACGCGTGAGTAGTCGCAATGGCGTCATAATTTGAAAGATTTTTCAATTTCAGAAGGTGTTTTACAATAGGTTCAAATGGAGTTAATTAATCCAAATTCAAAAAAGTAGATTTGAGAAATTCAATCTCAAAATATGACGTCATTCATGACGCACTCAAAGTGATTTAAGATAAACAGCTGAAGTGCCTACGCAATTTCGGCGACATTGGCTCTTTCGGCGATATGGGGACTGGAAGGATTTTAGCTTATTATCGTGAATTACGTAGTTTTTTTCGGCCTTACTCTGTAAAATATTACTTTTCTATTTACGAAAAATGTTCTAGAAAACATTGACATGATTTTTCTCTTCCACATATTCCAGATTTCGATTCCTTATTTAAATAAACAAGTTCCAGCCAAAACAATAACTTCCGGTCCCATAAAAACACCAAGGTAATGGGCTAATTTTTAATATTTAATGGTTTTTATTTCAGAAGTAAACGAATCAGATAAAATATAAATGATATGGATAAGGGCCCTCAGCTGACAGATCGTGACTATTTGAAGGATACAAACAACGCGGAATACTAGCACCCAATCAAAAACTTGGATTGAAGAATACTCCGATTTCATTAATCAGATTTGGGCAGAGCAACCAATCTGATGCTCAGGTGCTGCATTTTTCAAACAGTCACGATCTTTCGTTAAAGGACCCCCTAACCCTTGGACGTGCAAAACTTCATTTGAGGTTTTGGAAAGTTTCAAACCCCTCAAAAAAGGAGAATTAGAGCATCCTTAAGGATGTAGCAGCGATGTGGCAGATTGGTACATTTTTTCGGAGTGATTTATGAAAGAAAAAAAAGTGAAAAATTTATTTTTATTTTTATCATTCAATAAAAGTTATTCTTGCAAAAGTTTAATATTTTAATCTCACATACTTAAGTTCTGTAAAAATATCAAAAAACACTTTTCATTATAACTTCATTTCCAACTTGACCCGATGTGAGATTTTTTTTAAAGGCGATATTTATAAACTTCGAGTGTTATTCGCTGATTAGTGGGAGAATCATTATCTATATGAAAAAATTTCATAAATATGAAAGTTTTTTTTCCATAAAAAAGAGAAAAACAGCTTTTTAGGAAAAAAATTGGCCTTCAATTGCGTTTAAATATTAAAAAAACTCCTGACTTTGAAAAGAAAAGAAGCTTATAACACCCAAAATTTAATTGAGATTTTTGAAAAATTATAAAAATTTTATAAATTACGTGCCAAATGGCACAAACCGGTTTCACAAGCAAGTGTTGTAAATTTCATCAGTAGTTCAGAAACGATATTCGATTAACCCTTCCATCGGTTGAAATACGGAAATCAAATAGATATCAGAAAATAACTCAACTGATTCGGCCTAATTTTTCAAGAAGAATTCAAAAAAGCATCAATAAANCTGATTTTGAGTTTTCAGCTGATTAGCAAAATTTTTAACATTCTACTGCATATATTTCGACGCGCGGCGATATGAATAATTGGTTTGTAAGCGATCAAGATATCATTTTACAAATTTGAGACCAGCTTTTAATTGCTAAAGTTTCAGTCCTGAATTTGTAACTTATATGTCATTGTAAAAAATGTATGGTTTTTTAATAAATACAAGGTGAGTGAACCTCTCTTTTCTCTCGCAGTTATCTAGTTTACAAACTTCAAAATTTGAAAATATTACGTGTTGTTCACTTAATTTTATCCTTGATCTCAATCAGTGACAAATAAGTAAATTGATATCTGTCCTAGTTTTCCCGTGATAAGCGCTCAAAGTATTGCCTTTAGATAGGCTGTTTGGTGTGAGGCGAAGTTCTCGTTTCTGGGTGTGAGGAGGTTAATATGAAAGTTTTTTCCATGAAAAAAAGAGAAAAACAGCCTTTTAGGAAAAAAAATTGACCTTCAATTGCGTTTAAATATTGAAAAAATCTCCTGACTTTGAAATAAAAAGTAGCCTATAACACCCGAAATTTAATTGAGATTTTATGAAAATAATACATTTTTTTATAAATTGCGTGCCAAATGGCACAAACCGGTGTTGTAAATTTCATCAGTAGTTCAGAAACGATATTCGATTAACCCTTCCATCGGTTGAAATACAGAAATCAAATAGATACCAGAAACTAACACAACTGATTCGGTCTGAGTTTTTAAGAACAATTCAAATAAGCATAAATAAAAAATTTTGGACTTGATTTGCAAAAAAATTTTGATAATAATTTCTAAAAAAAGTCGACAAAAAAATGACAAATTGACATGTTTATGATTTTTTAAACAGCATTCAGAAAAAATAATGTAAACATGCATGAAAAAAGTTAAAGTGGCTATTTTTTCGTTTTTATTCACAGATTTCAGGAGATAAAAACTAAAAAAACTTGGGTGGAAAAATGCGTGAAATTTTAATAATGTTTTGAATTTTTTGAGAAATTTTACGAATTCAAAAATAAAAGTTCGAACTCAAATCTTTCCTTAAATAGTTAACAAAATATTTTAATCAGCTGATATACATTTATTCTGGTTCAGCTAACTATAATAAGCACAAAAAAATAAATCAACTTATTATTTGCGTAAGTTAAATGGACGCCAGTCTGCCACATCGCTGCTACCCCCTTAATAGAGTTTGCCCCAAGAAGTTCAAAAATTCAATTTAAAATGAATTTCGATGATCTGTTCAAAAGTTATTTTTTCCTACTTTTTTGGTCAATTTCTCCAAAAAAACCTTTGATCGCTAATTCTTTAATCCTGTCAAACTGCAGAAATTTTCTGAGGAGATCAGTTTTTAGGAAAGTCTTTGAAGAATCTGTCATTCAAATAATGATGACTCTACTGTTGCTAGAACTCTTGTTTTTTTTCGCGAGTGATTTCTGAAAAAAAAGTGAAAATGAAAAAAATTCTAGACTTTGAGAAAAAGACTTTCAGAAAAAATTAATATTTCATTTTCATTCATATTCTGGTGAGAAAACTAGTGAGATATAGGCTATATCATATAGCATGATGAGATTTACCATAAAAAATTACGTTTCAAAATAAAATATACNNNNTTCAAATTTAGAATTTGTAATTACTCTCATAGTGTTTCTTAGCTATGATAGATCACAAAGTTGGTTTATGGCAAGTCAAAATTTTAACTCCCTCGTGTCTAAAATGGCCAAAATGTCAAAAATTACGAATCGGCGTACCAGAAAACTGACCCTGAAATAGGAAACTACTGCCAAAATTTTTCAAAATGATTTCCGTGCCAGCACTATTTTTCCGCATTTTTTCCGGTAGTACCGCATGTGATCGACCACTACGCTGATTTCTCCAGTAAAAATTCTCTTTAGTTAGTTTCGTCCGTAAATTTTAAATCATATCTGTTTCATTCATCTCATGTATAAGATCTTCACCCGAGCTCATCGTCGGATTCAGAATTAAAGTTCTCAGTCTCATTATCTTGATAATACAAAAGATCTTCAAGCTCTTTATCTGTAAAATTAGGCCTTTCCATATTTTGAATTTTCTGTTTCTTTAAAATCATAAATGAAATCTTTATACAATTGCATTTGAAGCCACCTAACGTACAAAAAATATCAAATTCGATAATCTGCAGAATGCGGCAAACAGATGCTTGATTTAAAAGATATCCCGCCGAGTCATCATGCTCACAGCCGTGTTTTGTATTGACTCAGGTTTTTTTTACGATTTTCGACAGCTTTAATCAATCATTCGAAAACCTTTTTTCATTCTCAATTTTTTTCATTTTTCAAAGGTTTTCTCCGCGTTTCAAAGTGTGAAAAGACGCCATTAGAACGTTGAGGTTTGAATTAGTTCATTTATCATAATGATAATCTATGAAAATTATCAGATTTTTCAAGAAATTCAGAACCAAAAACGTCATTTTCGTTGCTTATTTATGTACCTTTTAAAGGTTTATTTTAGTAATCTAATTAATTTTTCTGAAATTTTTGGCCTTCTGCTTATATAAGAATTTAAAATGAGATAAATCCTATGTCTAGTTATCACAGTATAAGCGCTCAAAGTTGACCTCAAATGAGGTTTTTGTGCCTCCACTGAAGTTTTTTTTGAACGTCAAAGGGTTAATCCATATAACTCTTCGTAACAAAACAAAAATTATCCATTTTAGTCAAATATCTACAGTCGCTACAACTACTGAAGAACCTTTTGATTCAAGGATTTTTGTTTCATAAATACATTTTTTAATCAATCCCTAATCGGTCAGGGAGTAAAGGGCAAACATCTTGGTTTTGGTTATGTGTTTTAAGGATATTTTGTTAAATAAAAATCAAGTGTATGCAATGAGAATTTCGCTTCTTGGGAGGATTCTCTTGGAAATAGCTGCCATGATTATGGGCAACAAGGTAATGGGCTAGGGTGATCTAAAATATAATGAATAGTTCACATTTTTCACTCGAGTACGACCGCAGTTGAAGATGGCCCAGGCGCCCGTTAGGCGCTGCACCGCCTGATTATCAAATGCCAATTATCTATGGTTTTCATTAAGGGACTTACTCAATTAAGTCTTCCGTGTGAAAATTCATGAAATTATCTCGCTAATGATTAAAAAAATTGATCAAAACCCAGCCACCAAGATGACTCTGCGCAGTCAAGTCATAAAAAGACAATTATCTTTATTTTTCATCAACAATATAAATTATATCTTAAATAGTAGCTTTGTGGTCTTATTCCTACTATCTTGCCATTTTAAAACGTGTAATTAAAAGTGAATTGTAGTTTTTGAGCCGCCCAATGAGAGTAGAAGGTTNNNNGCCTCAATATTCTGGGCATCAATTAGAAAGACAAAATGACGATTAAGTTTCTACAGTAGCGGAGCTTTCGATTGGCAGTGTTTTTTGTAAGGCGCTAAAGAAATAGGTGTCTTGGGCATATTTGATTCGATTTTTAGAATTCCATTATCTATTAAAAAAAAATTGTAAAAAAATGTTTTCAGTTTTAAAGCAGTCAAATTTGTTTTTATTTTTGAGCATCCCAATTCAAAAAATTTCTAACAAACTGGCCATTTTTGATCGCAAAACAAAAACTTTTGTTCAATTTTATCACCTAAGCTGCCGCTTTAAAAAAGCCACTTTTTCGAAAGTAGGCTCAAAAGAAAGCCAGTGAAACACTGATGAGAAAGTTGGCTTACGTCAAGTCGATATTTTGAAGTTTTAGTGGTCAAATTCGAGCAAACGTTATTTTTAAACTTCATCTTTCAAAAAATACTAAAAAAAAATCGAAAAAATGCAAAAATTTCGAATTTTTTTTTTATGATTGGGTTCTTAGTACACTTAATTATCACCCCGTATCAATTTGAGCATTTTCAATGCCTCTAAGGCCTTAATTAAATCAGAGTCGCATACCCCCTTAAGGGAGTGGTCGAGGCAACCTTTTTAAGGCATTTCCGGATTAAAGAATTAAAATAAAATATTCAGGAGTAATCATCCACGAAAAATAATGGTTAACACAATTCTCTACGCTTCTAGAATTTCTGCAAATTTTTTGATTCTTAGGACCTCATTGAACTGTCTCCAAACTATCAAATCACGGAGAAAAATATTTTCTTGATAAAACCTAAACATATACAAATATAACTAAGAGAGAGAGAAAAAAATATTAAAATTTTTTGAAATACAATTATGCAGTACATGGTACACGGTCGATTGAGGAACGAAGAAATCGGAGATTATAAGACAAAAAAATTCAAGTTGACACGAATATTTCTAGTGTGATAATCGTTAAAAAAAATTGAAAGTTTGAAATGCGATTGGAAATTTCCAAAAACTTTTCAAATATGACCAAAAAACACAATCAAAACAATTACCAATGATAGGCCAAATGACGTGCAGATTCTAGGGAATATGCTGGAAACATTTTGTAAAAAATTGACTGGTGAACGTCATAGTACGAGAAACAGATCGCGCCACTTTCGCGCGTTTGTACGCAACAACAGTCGAAATGTAAATTCGGGCCTGAGCGTCGATTGTTCATACCGATTTCATATATAGGCCAAAATTCGAACAAAGGCACCAACTAATGAAGCTTGTGAAAAAAATTAAAAAAAAAAGATCATTTGCGATTAGCGCCACCTAGAAATAAAACCAAAAAGGCGGGCCCAAGCGTGTATTCCACTTAATAAAATGTCATTTGCAAAAAATCAGTTAAAATATTCGGGTCATGGACAAAGGCTGTAGAAAAACTTTAAGATTAATGTCTGGCACTTTTCTAGAGGTTGGAGTCCAACCGTTGGACAGCCTATTTCAAACATGGAAATTTTTTTAATCTAATAAATTCGAGTGCGCAGTGGAAAATGCAACTGTCTTGACAAGTAAACCAAAAGGCCTTCCGACTTTCTCACAAATCTCCCATATAAACGAATAATTTCCTAAGTCAGGTTTTCTGAAACTACTTGAAAGCATCAAAAGACAGCCTAAACATCAAAAAATAACTCACATCGATAAAACTTTCTCAATTTCTGCCTCTGAAAAATGTCTTTTTTTACGAATTTTTTAAAAAAAAGTTTTTACATGGAATTGTTTCAGAAGTTCTGACTCAGAACAGATACAATTTGAAGGTTGCTTCCTGAGGACACGTGTCCAAGCTACTCGTTTGCGCCAATGATGATCTAGAAACGCACGAGATCTCTCGCGAGACTACCTACCTGACGCGTTATCATGAAGTTTTTATCTAATATCACTACACTGATGAGTATCACCAGTACCTGTATTAGTACTTGTATTAGTACCTGTATTAGTACCTGTATCACTGGTACATGTATTAGGCTGCATGATTCATGCGCTATTTTTTGATCAACCGAAATAAACTATCTTACTCAAACAAATAATATTATCACGAGTTACTTTTCGAGTCACCTAAAACCTACTATCTTAATGATGAGAAGTTTGAACCTCACTCATGGACCAATAAGACGACAAGTTGACCACAAAGCTACTATTTATCTCGAATAGTAAACTTACTATTCAGCATAAACTTTATCCGGCTGCGTAACGCCGTACCAGCTGTGGGTTATAACTTATAAGTTTTAAGCACAAGTTTTAAAACACAATAAAAATTTCTGAAAATAAATTGAAGTCGACACCCTTTAAGAGTTATTGCATGGGAGATAATTTGACATCAAATTGGACAAAACTTCACAAGGATGATCATTTCGATTTATACGCTAATTTAGGATACAGTGGATGGTCAAGAGTTATAAATTGTTTTAATTATTCAAACCAAAACTTTGATTAATATTTTTTCGAAATGTATCCAAATTCGTTTTCTTTCGGCGAGCTTTTTGAGTAAAGTATTTTTAAACGCAGTTTGTCGAATATTATATTTTTTGATGCGAATAAATTTTCAAAGTGGGCACATTGAGTATAACGACATTTTTTTGTGTGAGAAAAATGAATTTTTTTTATTAAGTGACTGAATTTCCAAGAAACAAATGACAGGTTAATTTTTTAACAGAATGTGCCGAAGTCGATTATATGCATTTTTTTGCATACATTTACATAGCCGTTTTTATTAATTTTTCGTCGATTGTCGTTTTTATCGTTTTTAGTTTACATTTGTTGTGTCTTTCAAAATTACTGATGTCCACGTGACGCGTCATGACGGTTAACATGATTAGATAATTAGATAATTTAGCATCAGGAATTTTAACTATTTTAAAGAGTTGTCCTCACTGTGGCTGTAAAAATGTAGGAATGAGTGGTTCTATAAGATGTTTATCATCAGATGATTGTTATGGCCAAAAAGATCTCATGCTTTGGTTTATTGAGGAAATTGGGATACTTTATTTTTTCAATTAAAAATTTTTGACTCATGGCTTTGCATTTTTAATACTAATTTTAAGGCCTTTAATTTTAATTTAATTTAAAGGGGGCGGCATAAGTCCAGCAGATTGGTACATTTTTTCAGAGCAATATTTGAAAGGAAAAAATTGGAAATTTATTTTTTAATTTTTATTTTCAATAAAAGTTTACATTCTTACAAACGTTCACATTTTTATTTTCTAAACATAACTAAGTATAATTGAAAATATTAAAAACCACTTTTCACTGTACATCCATTTCCAACTTAAGGGGGTTGTGGGTGTAGAATGGTGGAATTGCTGGAGAAATTACCCATTTCTCCAGCTGGACTGGAAGGTCGATAACGGGTAGATAAGAATAAATGAGGAATAAAATACTGGAGACTAAAACCTTCTCTTGTTACTGCAAGTTAAATTTTTTAATTCTGAGCAAGGGTGAATCACTGCTGCCGCTCTAAAAACCGGTAAATATATGTACTTCTATTCACAAAATTTGATAATACTCGGTCAATTTTGCTTCAAATTTTTCCGATTTCAAAGATGAAAACTTGAGCTCAAATCTTTCCTGAAATAGATAAAAATTATTTTAATGAGTTGGATCAAATATCCATCATGATGCCCGAGTAAATTAAATCTCTCATTTGCTTTTTAAAAGAATAGGGAATAAGAGATTTAAGTTACTCGGGCATCATGAATCATGATTCATGATCGATATATTCTGGTTGAGCTAACGATAATAAGCACAAAAAAATAAACTAACTAATTACTTTCGTGAGTTATATTGACTTCAATCTGCCGGGTTTATACCACCCCCTTAAAGGGCTATAAATTATAGCCTGATACCATTAAAGCCAGGAAAAATCGGCGGGGATGAATCCCTTTTGGAAGCCTGATTAAAGCCTATAAATTATAGGCTATAATGGTCTCTTCTGATTTTTGTAACTCTAGTTTGGCGGACAGCCCAATTGCATAATGAATTTCTAGGATGATAATATATGTTTCAGCAAAGTTCGAGAAATTTTTCGGTTTATTTTAAAAAATTTGTTAAATTATCCCGATAAAGTCGTCTTGTCCTTATAAAGTTTTGGATCAAACAACAAAAAATATCATTTGTCAGATGAAACAGATTCACCGATCAAAATAATTTGCGATTGATAGTTGAAAAAAATCAAACATGATTTTGTATAATTAATTTGTCACCAATTCAAGTTTCTGAATATGTTTTTTCGTGGGCATATATCCCCNAAATCAGGGTAGAGCAGAGCAGAGCAAACGTTTTTGAATAAAAATTTTAAGAGCAGAGCAGACCAAAAATTAACAAAACTCTACTTTTTAGAGCAGAGCAGAGCAAACAGAATTTTTTTTGGCTTTAGAGCAGAGCAGAGCAGTCAAAATTTATTTTCGGTTCAGAGCAGAGCAGAGCAGAGCAAACCATTCAAAATATGCTCCTAGAGCAGAGCAGAGCGAACCGAAAAAAAAATGGTGCTAGAGCAGAGCAGAGCGAACCGTAAAAAAAATGGTGCTAGAGCAGAGCAAACGATTTCAAAAAATCTGCCGACCCCTGCTGTAAACAACATTCAAAGTAAAGCAACAATTGTGGCTCTGGTGCCTTGGCGGAAATTTTTTTTATATGCTCACAAGAGTTAACCAGAAAACTCAGCTTGTTTTAGATTTTCAATTTTATTTCTTTCAAATTGATATAATTTTGAAGATTCATAATTTTTTAAATGATAAAAAAAATCTTGAAAAAACGGTAGTAAATTACTTATTAAATAAGAATTGGTTGATTCCTGAATAAGTCCAGGTAGAATTCACAGTGTTCGATTGGTACTTTTTTGATAAGCTTTATTTAAATGGAGAAGTAGTTTCGTGCTGGAAATTAATTTATCTTAAAGGAAACTTAATGAAACATAAACCCTTCAACTTTGGACTTTCAAGATGGGATCGGCAGTTCTTCGTTTAACTTAAAGACCTGAAATAATAATAAGAAACATTTGTTTACATGTAAGTAGTAGATTATTTTACGTCAAAGTTTCGTTTTTTTTCAAATATTTTTTTTGTCAAATTTTTATATTTTTTCGTAACGAGGACGGTTTTGACCGATAGCAAAGTTTGACGAAAAATATTCGGATGATAAAATTTTGACGAGAATTCGGACAAAACAATCTTCCTACGAAAAACTTTGTTTATTTGTTTCGAGATAAAAATTTTCATTTTTATTCAAAAATTTAAACTGAATTTTGAATTAACTTTCTATTTGATTAAAATCATGTCCAGATAAGTATTTAAGGGGGTACCTATTTAAAACTCGGCAGACTGGAGTCCAAATAAAAACTTAACTGAACATAATAAGGCAGTAAATATTTTTTAATGCTTATTATAGTTAGCTGAACCGATATAAATATGTTTCAGCTTGATAAAATAATTTTTATCTATTTTAGGAAAGATTTGAGTTCTAGTTTTCATCTTTGAAATCGTCCAATTTTTTCTGTTCTGTTCATTCAAATCTGTGGCTAAAAATTAAAAAAACCACGTTAATTTTTTTCATATTTTGTCATAAAATTTTTCATTTTTTATCGACTTTTTTAGAAATCCTCAAATCAAGATCAAAATTTTTTATTAGTATTTTTTGAATTTTTCATTTAAAAATCAGGCAAAATCACTTATTCAGTTTTCTGATATCTTTTAAATCTTGGTATGTTAACTAATGGGTTGGTCGCGCGATTATCATTTTTAAACTATTGATGCACTTTTTAACACTTGGCTGTACACTCGATAAGTGCCATTCGGCACTCAATTTTTTCAAATTTTATGCTTGCGAAAATTTCCCAATAAAATTGCGGGTGTTATCGGCGCCATTTCTTTTAAAACTCAGGACATTTTTTATATCAAAACGCAATAAAAGGTCAATTATTATCTCAAAAAAAGTTGTTTTTCTCTACTCTTTGCCATTTTTGACCCTTTTTCATGGAAAAAAACTTTGATATTTAAGAAATTTTGGAATGTGCAGAATTTTGAAGCAACTTTTTAGCGAATAACACCCGAAAATGGCTGAAGTTTATTAATATCGTCTTTAAAAGAATTTGATAGTCGGGTTTAGTTGGAAATGGATGTACAGTGAGAAAGTGTTTTTTTATATTTTTACAGAGATACTTAGTTATGTTAGAAAATAAAAATATAAACGTTTGCAAGACATGAACTTTTATTAAAGATAAAAATAAATTTCCACTTTTTTTTTCTTTCATATATTGCTCTGAAAAAATTGTACAAATCTGCCGGACTTATGCTACCCCCTAACTGTAATAGCAGAATCATGTTCCGGGATTTTGATGAAAAAAATATTTCACAGACGGCCTCAAACAACTTTTCGACTGACAATAGTGGTTAATGGAAAATAAAATTACAAATTTATTTGTGTCATTATGAGAATCAGGAAATTTTCGAGGGTCGGTTTTGTACTTTAATTTTGTACGATTTTTGCGATCCATTTAAGGTCGAAATTTAAATTTTACATTGTTGTTCGAGGATTGTCAGCTAATGAAAGTTACCTCGGATGGGCCTCTGACGTGGAAGTGCATGCCAATCGATACAAAAATAGAAAAAGGATTTTGATACTTCATTATTAAAAAACTTTAAACAATTAATTTTCGAATCTGCCTTGAAATTTCACACTGTTGTAACAAAATTATTCATCAATTTTTTTCATTTAATAAATCGTTTGTGAACGGTCTAGTCAAGGTCTTTTTGTGTAGTAAAAATGTCTTTATCTTCTTTGTTTGTTCATGTGTCATAGGTCTCGCGAGTCATGTTTTTTTGCGCGCACGAGCGTATACTCAGGGTCGGCTTAAGGGGGTCCTGGCGCTGGAGATTGGTTTTTCTCGATAAACCTTGGCCAATCAGCGGCTTCGAGGATATTATTCAGATTAGCCAGTTTGTAGATCTAGCCTTTAGCTTAGCGTGGAGAAATGTTCAAAACTTTTTTGTCTGCCAACACTCTCACTGACACATTAGCGAACAAGAGGACCATAGGCCCAAAATGGTTTATCATCTCTCCTAGGTTTTATTTTGGAAAGAGCCTAATTTTAACATAACGTGTATAATTTATATTTAAAACTTCGTCTGGGCGTTTTGTTGATATTTTTCTTGTGGTTTTTGTGGTATATTTTTTCTAGAATTATGCGTACTAAACCAACCGTTTTTTTAACGTTGTTCATCGTAAATCTATCTCTTCCCCTAGGTTAAATTTCAAATATTCACTCAATTATTTACAGGCTCGAAAAAATAAAAATCCTCTTGAGCGTTTTTTTCAAATTTGACCCCGAACTCAAAATATGAATTTTTGAAGGTCCGTGAAAAAATTTCGAAAAAAATGTGCTTCGATTTTTTTCGAAAGTAGGCTCAAAGAACTCACGGAAACATGATCAGAAAGTTGGCTTACGTCAAGGATGATATTTTGACGTTTTAGTTGTTAATAACAGCAAACGTAATTTTAGTCATTTTAAAGAATAAAAATATCGAAAAACGCGAAATTTCGAAAAAATTTTCTGATAATTTGTTCGGGTTAGTCACTTTTTTATCACCCGGGTCATTGTTGGAGCATTATTATGACCCTTACCCTAAGCAGCGACAGTCCAAGATTGAAATTTCTAGTTCTTGTCTGAAGCTGACAATTCAATTTTATTTGTCATGCCTGAACTAGACTTGGAACTCTCTGAGACCAAAATACAAAATTCTGGCCGTCGGTTATAAGCCGGAAGAATGCAACTAACCGGCTGCTGCGACTTATTTTTGGCACAAATATTTTCAAAATATAAATTCTAAGAATACGTAATTTTAACACAGAAGAAACATAGGGACAGTTCTCATTATTTTATTGTCCTTTCGACAGATTCATAAATATTTTTTTCTTTCCCTAAAAATCGGAAAGCAGGAATGGTGAGCCCGAAAAAGTTAATGTTTATACATTATTTCAAAGTGCCGTTTTTTCTACGAGAACTAACTTTCAAATATTCTATGTTCAAACCAACAAATAAGACAAGCTGAGATCCAGATTCTGGAACGGAACCTTATAAAAGTCTACAATTCTGCTCTTGAAAGAAATAGCCAATTTAGCTGCCAAAGACATCAATTAATCCAGACATAACTTAGCCACGGTCAGCAAATTAAACCACAAAAACTCAGCCAATCTGAGTTATCTACGCAAGTTAGTATAGATAAATTAAATAAAAAAATAATTAATTAAATTATAAGTAGAGTACTGGCTTCCGATAGTGCTTCATACATTTAGGCAGATTATCTTATTTATTGTAATTATTCATAAATCAAATTCAAAACTTGTTTGGAACTCAGTATAAAAGCGAGAAATTGAGGGAAAGTAAATTAGTACACTTGTACCCTGTTACATATATAAGTGATTTTCCTAGATTTTTTTCTGCACCATTTTTTCGTGTGTGAAGGGAACGCTCATAGTTAAGGCTTGAGCTGTAAGAGGTTTGACTCTTATATAACAAGCTGTGACATACAAAAGTTTATTTTGTCTTCTTTTGGAAGATTAGTTCAAAACATGAATTTCGTTATAATTACCTTAATACGCATGTTAGTCCGTGTATATCAAAAAATAGACGACCAATACATTCCAATTTTAGGTTAAAACACGAGTGCCTTTATGGATGTCATGAAACAATTTTTTTGACGTGGAATTCCCCTTTTTTTCGATAGAGGATCTTCATGTTTTTAATTATTATATTTCATTAACTTACGGTTTCGCGTTAGCATCTTCAGGTTTTTAAGAAAAATGCAAAAGTAAGTTTTCAAACTTCAAAGATTTGAAATCTAGAGGTTTGCAAAAAATATTTTTCGTGTGCGCAGAGAAAAGTTTAAACTTTTTTCGCCCACTTTTAAAATAGTGGCGAAACTGTTTATGTCTTTTTGATCATTTAGGGAAGGTCGGTGGTATTCGGCATATAATAGATTTGGCTCAGCTATTTTGGCGTAGGGTTTGAAGTTTTTGCAGTATCTAAAATGGTCCATGAAAAAATGATTCTCTCACTTTAGCTGCGGGAAATGTGAGCCAGACTTAGGAGGAGGTGAACTTTTTTTCATATTCGATAACGTTTTTTAACGTAAGTTAGGGCACCTATGTATGTGGTGTAGTTTTCTTAGCACGCGAGAAGTACGGTGTTCTTCGCACGAATTCGAAGGACCCGTTTAGTCCGCCCACCGTATGATTATTATCATGTGCATTTGAAAATGATAAATGGGATTGCAGTTGTCAGGCTTGGATGGATTCAGGTTTGCTATCTTTATGTAGAGAGAGCCGATTTTTATGTTAGAAGGCAATCGCACGTTAAAAGTAGGTATAAAGCTTTTATCATCGACTTAGGACAAGTTCCTTGCATAACTTCGAAACTTGAACGGCTGGATATAACTAAGGCATAATGTAACTGAGGATCTCAGGCTGTTTTCAGCGTCTTTCGGGCTCCATTTTTTTTCAACTTATAATATTTTTAACCAGCAAAGAACCTGCGTTGTTTTTTTTGTTCAAAAGTTTGTTAAGTATAATTTCGGTATAAAATGAAAGGTTTTGATAACACTCAGCGAGAAGTTGATCAGCAATCGAGCCTTCAAAAAATCGCTAAAACCTAATTTGACTATACTAGTATACTATATCCCTTTATCACTGTTTGGGTTAGCATGCGAGCCACAAGTTAATAATCACACGTTAAAAGGAGTAGTGCTAGCTTAACCAAAAAGTGATAAAGGGATATATTTAGTATATGGCAATAAAAAATTGAGACTGCTACAAAAGTCTTGTTAGCTACTTAATCTCAAAAGATGATTAAATAGGGGTGATTATAATTATCAATTTTATCATTANTTTTTAACACTTGGCTGTACACTCGATAAGTGCCATTCGGCACTCAATTTTTTCAAATTTTATGCTTGCGAAAATTTCCCAATAAAATTGCGGGTGTTATCGGCGCCATTTCTTTTAAAACTCAGGACATTTTTTATATCAAAACGCAATAAAAGGTCAATTATTATCTCAAAAAAAGTTGTTTTTCTCTACTCTTTGCCATTTTTGACCCTTTTTCATGGAAAAAAACTTTGATATTTAAGAAATTTTGGAATGTGCAGAATTTTGAAGCAACTTTTTAGCGAATAACACCCGAAAATGGCTGAAGTTTATTAATATCGTCTTTAAAAGAATTTGATAGTCGGGTTTAGTTGGAAATGGATGTACAGTGAAAAGTGTTTTTTTTATATTTTTACAGATACTTAGTCATGTCAAAAAAATAAAAATATAAACGTTTGCAAGAATGAGCACTTTTATTAAAGATAAAAATAAATTTCCACTTTTTTTTTCTTTCATATATTGCTCTGAAAAAATGTACAAATCTGCCGGACTTATGCTACCCCCTTAACTGTAATAGCAGAACATGTTTCCCGGGCATTTTGATGAAAAAATATTTCACAGACGGCCTCAAAACAACTTTCGGCTGACAATAGTGTTAATGAAAAAATAAAACTTACAAATTTATTTGTCTCATTAATGAGATTCAGGAAATTTTCGAGGGTCTTTTGTCATTTAATTTTGTACGATTTTTGCGATCCATTTTAAGTCGAAATTTAAATTTTACATTTGTTGTTCGAGGATTGTCAGCTAATGAAAGTTACCTCGGATGGGCCTTGACGTGGAAGTGCATGCCAATCGATACAAAAATAGAAAAAGGATTTTGATACTTCATTATTAAAAAAACTTTTAAAATTAATTTTCGAAATCTGCCTTGAAATTTCACACTGTTGTACAAAATTATTCATCAAATTTTTTTTCATTTAATAAATCGTTTGTGAACGGTCTAGTCAAGTCTTTTTGTGTAGTAAAAATGTCTTTATCTTCTTTGTTGGTTCATGTGTCATAGGTCTCGCGAGTCATGTTTTTTTGCGCGCACGAGCGTATACTCAGGGGTCGGCTTAAGGGGGTCCTGGTCGCTGGAATTGGTTTTTCTCGATAAAAACTTGACCAATCAGGGCTTCGAGGATATTATTCAGATTAAGCCAGTTTTGTAGATCTAGCCTTTAGCTTGCGTGAGAAATGTTCAAACTTTTTTGTTGCACACACTCCTGCACATTAGCGAACAAGAGGACTAGGCCAAAATGGTTTATCTATCTCCTCAGGTTTTATTTTGAAATAGCCTTAATTTTAACATAACCTGTATAATTTATATTTAAAACTTCTCTAGGGGCGTTTTGTTGATATATTTTTGTGGTTTTTGTGGTATATTTTTTCTAGAATATGCGACTAAACACCGTTTTTTTAACGTTGTTCATCGTAAAATCTATCTCCTCCTAGGTTAAATTTCAAATTCACTCAAATTTACAGCTCGAAAAAATAAAAATCCTCTTGAGCGTTTTTTTTCAAATTTCGACCCCGAACTCAAAATATGAATTTTTGAAGGTCACGTGAAAAAAATTTCGAAAAAAATGTGCTTCGATTTTTTCGAAAGTAGGCTCAAAAGAAACTCACGGAAACATGATCAGAAAGTTGGCTTACGTCAAGATGATATTTTGACGTTTTAGTTGTTAATAACGTAATTTTTTAGTTCATTTTGAAAAAAATACTTAGAAAAAAATATCGAAAAAACGCGAAAATTTCGAAAAATTTTTCTTGATAATTTGGTCGGTAGTACACTTTTTTATCACCCCGGGTCATTTTGGGCATTTTGGAAATTTCAGTCTTGTCTTGAAGCTGACCAATTTCAAATTTTTTGTCCTGTCCTGACTCAGACCTTGGACTCCTGAGACCAAAATAAAAAATATCTGTCCGGTCCGGTTATAAGCCGAGAATGCAACTAACCGGGCTGCTGCGACTTATTTTTCACAAATATTTTTCAAAAATATAAATTCTAAGAATACCTAATTTTAACAAGACAGAAACTAGGACAGTTTTCATTATTTTTTGTCCTTTCCGACAGATCATAAATATTTTTTCTTTCCTAAAAATCGAAGACAGGAATGGTGACCACAAAAAAGTTAATGTTTTACTTATTTACAAAGTGCCGTTTTTCTACGAGAATAACCTTTCAAATATTCATGTTCAAACCAAAAATAAGACAAGGCTGAAGATCCAGATTCTGGAACGGACCTTATAAAAAGTCTACAATCTGTCTTGAAAGAAATAGCCAAATTTAGCTGCCAAAACATCAATTAATCAGACATAACTTAGCACGATCAGCAAATTAACCACAAAACTCACAATCTGGAGTTATCTACGAAGTTAGTATAATAAATTAAATAAAAAATAATTAATTAAATTATAAGCTAGAGTACTGGCTTCCGATAGCTGCTTCTACATTTAGGCAGATTATCCCTATTTATTTTATTAATTATAAATCAAATTCAAACTTTTTGGACTCAGTATAAAAACGAGGAAAATTGAGGGAAAGCTAAATTATAACTTGTCTGATTATATAGTAAGTGATTTTCTAGATTTTTTTGCACCATTTTTCTTAGTGGTGAAGGAAGCTCATATTAAAGGCTTAGACTGTAAGAGGTTTGACCTCTTATATAAAACTGATGACATTCAAAATATTATTTTGTCTTCTTTTGGAAGATTAGATCCAAAACATGAATTCATTATAATTACCTAAATTAGGTAACCTAATACGCATGTTAGTCCGTGTATATCAAAAAATAAGACGACCAAATAATTCCAATTTTAGGTTAAAACACGAGTGCTTATGGATGTCATGAAACAATTTTTTTGACGTGAATCTCCCCTTTTTTTCGATAGAGGATCTTCAATGTTTTTTAATTTATTATATTTTATTAAACTACGTTTCGCGTTAGCATCTTTCAGGTTTTTAAGAAAAATGAAAAGTAAGTTTCAAGACTTCAAAGATTTGAAATCTAGAGTTTGCAAAAATATTTTGTGTGCGCAGAGAAAAGTTTTAAATTTTTCGCCCACTTTTAAAATAGTGCAAAACTTTTATGATCTTTTTGATCATTTAGGGAAGGTCGGTGTATTCGGATATAATACGATTTGGCCTAACATATTTTGGCGTAGGTTTTGAAGTTTTTTGCAGTATCTTAAAATGGTCCATAAAAAAAATGATCTCTCACTTTAGTGCGGAAATGTGAGCCAGACTTAGAAGGGAGGTGAAATTTTCATATTCGATAAGTTTTTTAACGTAAGTTGGGCACCTATGTATGTGGTAGTAAGTTTTCTTAGCACGCGAGAAGGTACGGTGTTCTTCGGCACGAATTCGAAGGACCCGTTTAGTCCGCCAACCGTATGATTTATTACATGTGCATTTGAAATGATAAATGAGGTTGCAGTTGTCCAGCTTGGGGATGTCAGGTTTGCTATCTTTTATGTAGAGAGAGCCGATTTTTATGCTTTTAAAGGCAAATCGCACCCTAAAAGTAGGTATAAAGCTTTTCATCCGATTAACAAGTTCTTTTGCATAAACTTCGACTTGACGGCTGTTATAACTAAGGCATAATGTAAATGAGATCTCAGGCTTTTCAGGTCTTTCGGGCTCACATTTTTTTTAACTTAATAATATTTTTAACCAGCAAAGACACTGCTTGTTTTTTTGTTAAAAAGTTTGTTTAACCCTTGGACACAAGAGCCACAATTGGCTCCAGCATACCTTAAAAATCATCGCAAAAAGACAAAAACTGGATCGAGAATCTTTTGTTCAATATACATTATAAAAATTAGATGGTTTCAAGAAATAATTGAATTTTTTTTCGAATGTTTTGTCCGGGAATTACGGGTGAGTTGATATTATCAGATTTTGAGCGCTATTTTCCACTTCCGTAAAATTATTTCGGAACTGGACATACAAATCAAATGTGAGATTAGCCAGTTTTTAGTAGACAAGTGTTTGTGCATGCATAACAGTTGAAATACAAATTATTGGTATCTAGGGGCAGACATTTTTTCTTTGGAAGGTGAAATTCTAAATTTTCCAACTTCAATATCTCATGAAAAAATTTAGTTATTATAAAGTAATATTTAACCAATCAAAAATTCCACAGTTGTGCTTCATTACCATATTTCTTCGAAAAATAATAGAATAAAATGCCATTATCGTCTTTTTATAGGAAAAATAAACATTTTTCATCCAAAATCATGATTCAATCAAAAATTTTTGACTTTATTTAAATTACTTTTGATTTATGAGATATAAATCAAAGCGGACAAAACTATGACCTAGGCCAGATTCTTGTGCATTGTTTTCGACAGAGATAAAATTTGTAAGAACAACTGTGACGCGTTGTATCGTTGATGGATACACCCTTGCTTTTCTCACTAGTTTTTCTAGAACTAAAATGAAAATTCGTAGAATGATGAAATGTCGGAATGCAAAATATGCTTTCAACTTTCTTTGCAGACAAATAAAATTCCAACTGCCTTAACCGTGTGAGCAAAGAAAAAAAGTTCCGCCAAGGCACCGTCACCTATATATAGGTGACTGTTCAACCGCGTATTACAGGAAGCCCAAGGTAGTTAGATAGTTCATTTTTTTTTTTGCATAAGGAAGTTCAAACGAATATATTTTGCATCTCCGAAGGTAATTCTGATGAATTTTGATTTTGTAGTTCTAGAAATAGTTACTATAAGACATAGAGTAACGAGGCTCAGTATCACGTGACTACCACTTACAGTGGTGTTCACAAAATTGATTGTTACAGTGATACTTAGACTCTATTCTCGTTCTTTCGTTTTTCTGGATTTGATTTATATATAATCAATCAAAAATTATTTTTAAATAGGTTTAAAATTTTGATGAAAAATCCAATTTTCATAAAAATGGTTATTTTCCCTAAAAGCAGATAAGGTACACTTTACTGATTTCTGGGTCGATAATACTAATCAAGTGACTCTGTGGACATATTTAATTGCTCGAATTAATTTTTTAATAATTAAAAAATATTTTCGTGAAATACTTAAAATTGAAATTTGAAATATCACTTTTGAAAAAAAATATCTGTTGCCTGTATACTAATTAATCTTTGTTTTGGTGTCACCATGGACAAAACACTTTCCTAAAAACTGGCTATTTTAAATTTATATGACGCAATAGGTCTGCATTATAATTTTTTAGAGGTAAAAGATTGGAAAAAAATCTCAAAAAATAACCTCCGTAAAATTTGAACAAATTTCAAAAAAAAAATAAGTCACTTTTTTTGAAATCCTTGCAAAATTCTTTATAATGTATTCGAAGGAGACAATTCTAGTGGTTTTTTTTGCATATTTTAGATGATTTTAAATATGCAGTCATCCTATATATGGTGTTGTCTCACACGGGTAAGCTTCTGTAACAACATTCAAGATAGAGCCACAATTGTGGCTCTGGTGCCTGCGGAACTTTTTTTTATATGCTCACAAGGGTTAAGGGAGTACTGGTCGCATTTCGAGGCTCGGACATTGAAATTTTTCAGATTATTTTTAAAATGTTTTTTTCTGAAAATATGGACAAAAGTAAGTTGATAAGAAGTCTTTTATTTTCGATTGTTATGAAAAAAGTATTTTTATGCGATTTGAGAAAATATTCTTTCATTTTTTCAAATTTTGGAAATTTCTGGGAATTTGAATCGGCGTTTCCAAAAAGACGAGATAGAAAATTATAGTAGCAAATTGTCCAAACTGGGGTTTTGCGCGTATCTTAAGGATCGTATACATACCAGTTTTAGGTTTCTGCCGTCAAAATCCAGGAGAGTAGTATTTTCTCCGAGCACTCAAAATAAGGCCAAAAAACAGTTTTTTGCTCATTTAAGCGCCGGATGAAATTTTTTTTGAGTTAAACTGAACTTGGGGTTCTCCACGTCCTCTGTGGTCAATAAAAGCTATAAAAGTATTCTCTATCTTCAAAACTGCAGGGAGGAGTAGGCTTTGAAGTGAAATAGTGCCACTTTGAAAGGTCGTTCCTGATTGGTCGCCAATCAGAGGCCTCCGATTTGTTTTTGAAAACAAGATTAATGTTCAATATCACCAAACTGAAATACCTATGTCTTGCTGTTTCAAGTATTCATTGAGGCGACCTGAAAACCCTGTTTTTGGCCTTAAAATGCGACCAGTATCCCTTAAGGGAGTGGGTGTCGCAAATTTGAGCCTCTTCCGAGGCCATTTCCGCCAAACTAGCAAAGGTGATATTCCAAAAACATTTGTTATAAACAGAACCAACCTCGTGGTATTTTGAATTTAACAGTAATCAATACAATCACCTACGCCGACACCTACGCTTAAAAAGCTTCTTAAAAGACACGCAGTTCGTACCTACTCCTTCAATTTTCATCATTTTTATTATTTTTTTGCGTGAGGCTCTGGAGAAGCCTAACAAATAATGCAAAATTGCTTTTGTTTTAAAAATTTTGCTTTCAGCGCCCAAAACAGCAAAAAAACGAAAAAAAAATTATTGATTTATTTATGATTAAAATTGAAAGTGCGCTCATTTGTTTTTTCTTGGACGCTACCGAGTTAAAATAGCACCAAAATCCTTAAAAGTGTTTGTATTTGCGGAAAAAATTTTTTGAAGCATTTTCTGGTTTCTAAATTTTGTCAAAATTAGGCTCAAAATGAAAAGTTGCCATGGCCCCCCAAGAGACGCCAAAGCAAATTTCGAAAAAACTCTCTAGTTATTGTCAAAGTCTCTGCTTTCAGAATGCAGTATGAGTCGAAAGTGTATCTCTCAAACTGGTGGAGGAGATAGCTTTGCCTGACCTCCCAAACTGACCATTTCAAACAATTTGGCTAAAAATGAAAATTGACATGGCCCACAAGAGCGCCGAAGCAAATTTCGAAAAAAACATTCTAGTTTATTGTTGAACAAGTCTTGTGCTTCAGATGCAGTATGAGTCGAAACTATATCTCTCAACTGGTGAAGGAGATAGCTTTTGCATGAGCCTCCAAACTGATCTTTCAAAATTTAATTTTTAGTTTTTTGCGTTTGTCCGCAGAAAGCAAATTTTAAAACAAAAGCGTTTTCCATTTTCGTTAAAGCTTCTCCGGAGCCTGACACAAAAAAATAATAAAAAATGATGAAAATTGAAGGAGTAGGCACTAACTGCGTGTCTTTTAAGAGGCTTTTTAAAATCGTAGGTGTCGGCGTAGGTGGGATTGTACAGATTACTGTTCATTTTTAAATAACCGCGGAAAGTTGGTTTTGTTAGTTACAAATGTTTTTGGAATATCACCTTTGCTAGTTTGGCGGGAATGGCGCTCGAGAGCTCAAATTTGCGACACCCACTCCTTTAAGTATAATTTCGGTATAAAATGAAAGTTTTTGATAAAACTCAGCGAGAAAGTTGATCAGCAATCGAGCCTCAAAAATCGCTAAAAGCATAATTTGACTATACTAGTATACTATATCCCTTTATCACTGTTTGGTTAGCATGCGTAGCTACAACGTTAAAATCACACGTTGAAAGGAGTAGTGGCTACGCATTCTAACCAAAAATTGATAAAGGGATATATTATATAATGGCATGAAAAAAATGAGACTGCTACAAAAGTCTTGTTAGCTACTTAACTCTCAAAAGATAAGATTAATAGGTGATTATAAATTATAATTTATATCATAATTAAAATATTTAAATTTTAATTTAATTAAATATTTAAATTATAATTTATAATATCTGCTGAAGTAAATTCAAGCTTATTCCTATTATTATTTTTTAATTTTTGTTGTTGTTATATTTTATTACTATACAGTAGGAGAGTAAGTTTGACCTCTTACAAAGGCCCATCAGATAAATTTAAGTAGATCCTGCAGCTAGCCACGTTCTCGGTCTACGCTTTAGCTACATGTATATTTTAGCTTAGCCCGCCTACGCCTAAGCGAATGTAATGACACCTTTTTTGTGGGATACATAAATACATATGTAAATACATATAGGGGATGTACTACAATGTACGTGTATAATGTTACGATTAACTCGCATCGTGTTGAGTGTACTACAAGTGAGTGTAGTACCGTCGTTTTAGAAAATATTTTCTAGAATTAAAGTGAAATAAATAAAAACGGATAAAAGTCGTTGGTCACTCCCAAAAAGCAATGCTGAGAGTAAAGGGGGGGGAGGTGGTGGCAGTGAATTTTGAGATTTGTATGGCCGAACAGATGCAAATTAGACATTTCTAAGGATAACATATTGAAAATCTATCGTTTATCTCGCGATTCTATTTGACATCAGAGGTTTTTGGTAATAAATGAAAGAAATTAAAGATAAACAGGGTGTAAGGTTTTTACCTTCTTTTACTTTGATATCTATTTCATTAGGTTTTTGAGTCACAAATTTATATGAATTTGGTTTTCATATACGTTTTTGAACATAGTTAAGAAATATCTGAGAGAAAAAACATTGTCGTGGCGGATTAATTGAATTATACATTTTTGGTCAATTTTTTCATATGCCTATATTTTGCCATTAAATTTGCTTAGAGAAAAATCAAGATAATCCAACCAAGCGCGGTGATTGGCGACATTTTTTGTGACTTTATCGTCCAAAAATTATTAATTTTATAGTCGCAGAAAGGGAAACTATACGAGAAAAATGAATTAACAAATGTTGAAATTTCGATTTTATAAAATTATAAATTAAAAACTTGTGGCGGTATAAGACTTTCAATGCCCGTGTATAAATGTTCTGTAATGAAAAGAAGACTCCAATTTTTCAGGTGACCGTTCTCATCAGATATCTAGCATCTTTCAAATTGGTTCAAAAATCTTTCTGAGGGTCCAAAAAAAAACTTGCATGTCATGCTTAGCATGAAGAATCTGGCATTTTGACGTCAAAAGTAAACTTCAGACCAATTGAATCTGCTTATATTTTGTGATTTTATCGTTTTTCAGTTAAATTGGAATCTTTGTAAATGATGATTACTGTCACTTTTTATTCAGTCTCATTCGACTCAAAAAAAACGAAAAAACTTGGAAAATTATTTTTAACTTAACCATTTTTAGGAGAAAGAGCAAAATAAGTTTTTATTCCTGAAGATAAACAAACATGAATTTCTTTTTGGTTGCTTTTGTACCACAAGTAAGAGGAGACAAATTGCGTGAAAATTCATTTTCAAATAAACACTCAAGCTTTTATAGAAAATTCAAGGAGACATTTTCAACTTATGATCTTAAAAATAGCCTAATTAACCCTTAGCTGTGAAGCAAAAAACATTGAATTTTGCACAAAAAATTAATATCAAGAATATGGGGTATTTTTTATAGTAATTTTAAGAGATGTATCATATATCGATAACGGGGTCATTTTTCGCCAATAGCTAAAACTGAGCGCAAATATTTAGTGGATAATAACATAAAAAAAATTGGTCCCAGTCGGACCATTTTTTTCTCTCTGAGATAACCGAAATTTTACAATTATCAGTTTTTATTAAAAATAATTGGAAACAATGGTCTGATTCTGACAATTTTTTATTTATTTTTCTCTCAATATTCCTGCTCAGTTTGAGCTATCTAAGAACTCAATCGTATGAGTCGTTTCAAGAGCCAAATTTTATAGAAATTTTGCGTAAAAAATTGGCAAAAATGTCGCAGGTAAGGGTTAAGATGTTTTACATGCTGATCTGATCTGGTTTTTGAAAGAAAAATGTGTTCAAAATTTAATTTAAATTATTGTATAGTTTTTCATTATTGCTTTTGGATTTGACTTTGGAGAACAAAATAATGTTGTAAAGAGATTTGTTTTGCGAGACGAAAATGGACCTTCAGATAGTGCTTTAGGATTTGATGTGCATGCAAAACCATTTGTTAAGGAGTATCAAAAAATCGATCTAAATCTCATTTCATCTTTCGAAAGATTCGCTTCAAAACCCGCATACGTCATAAAAATTAAAATAACAGCCTACACACATTACTCATGAAATATGACTCATGTCACATGGTTTTATCTGGCGACAAATTCTTTAGATTTCAATTTGAACCAAACATGAGTTATTTGCGTGGGTTGTAATTTTACTGTTTTCGAGAATAACGCATTGTGTTCTTGTAGCGAATTTTTGAAAAGAAGAAAATAAGATTTTTTTGTGACGCGTTTTAAAAAAATTGAGATTTTTTCAAAATGAAATGTTTGATAACCTTACAAAGCTTCAATTCTTAATCACGGTGCAGCTACTCGCAGATTTGTGGGCGGTGGAAGACGATGGAAAAACTTGCGACAATATGTCTTGCGACGGTCAATGTAAAATTTCAAATAAAGCATTCGAAACTTTTTTAAAATTCTTGAATCTAAAATATCTCGACCACGTTCTGTCGCAATGTTGCTTTTCGGCCAAATATCGAGAATTTACCGTTTTTGTGCGTGAAAATACAACTTGGAAATATATCTCTTGTTCACACTTGTGATAATCTATGTTGATGAAATATTCTGCAAAGTCTAATTAAGCTAAATTCGGCCAAGCTGATTGGTTCTCGACCTAGATTATCAAAAGTGTGAACTAGAGATATTTGTTTAAAAATGTTTTCTACAAACACATTTATTCTATATTAAAAATAATATTTGAAACAATTGTATGTCCCCAAGCTTAGCATTTCCGTGCCTCTTGTTATTCCACCAATTTGAAGCTAAATTTAAAGTCTTTTATTTAGAAAGTTTTATGAATTAATTTTCCCGTCAAAAGAAAAATAATCATTTTTCATAAGATCGTTTGCAAATCAGCGTATAACAGAAATCATGAATAATAACCCCCAAATTGTTTTCCTGATTAATAATTTCGAAAAGTCTTTAACTTTGCTTTTCGTCAAAATGGTGATTTCTAATTTTACACCAAAATATCATGTTTCAAATGAATGAGTCATTTCTCATTCGAGTATATTTCTATTAGTTCATCAAAGTACATTACTCGTACATTAAAAGTGGGGTATACCATTTTCATCGATAATTTTTTTGGTCGACTTTTTTAAAAAGCCTATCTGTAACTATAGAGAAATGTGTAGGCGGAAAATATTTTTCCAATGCAAATTTCTAGAATATATTCTAAATGTTTTGAAAATTTTATTTTCGCATTGACTACAATAGAATTATGAAAGTGTTTTTCTGACAAAGTTTGTGATATCAACATACCCACCTTTGTATACATTTTTATTTGTTTATAAAAGAAGTTTTAACGCCTACGCAATTTTTATAGCAAAAGATAGGGGAAAAAAAGTAGACCAAAAAAATTATCGATGAAAATGGTATACCTCATTGAAAGTGATTTACTCGAATTTCTAATCAGTTTCTTGAATAAATATTTCCGGATAATGTTTTAGAAGACGAATTCTCAGATTCTAAAATATGTTTCTGATCATTTATTTTTGACGATCGATACCCATTAAATGTCCCATTTTGGGTCTCATTTTTTACTCTTGAAGTTCTTTATTTCAAATTGTTTTCAAAGCTCACAAGGAGTATTTCTTAATTGACGGGCATTCTAATCCATACGACCCTGATCAAGGAAACCTGGTGTTGGTTCAAAAAAGATTGTTTTTATCAGCCAATCAGTGGCGGTTCAAGCCAAAAAATTCCCACGCAGCACCAGGTTTCCTTGTTGAGGAATCAAAATTGCGAGATAAAAAAAAAGATATTTTACTGGTATTATTTGTCTATTTATTTAAATAAAAGTAAAATAAAAAAGATTTCTCATCCCATAGTTGTATCCGCCGAAAATTCATGTTGAGCTTTTGCATTTGCCATACTGATATCAGCAGTGTAAGTTCCATCATATTTCTCACGACTTCGACGCTGCATACAACACGCCATAATCTTAAAAAAATAAATCACAGTTATTTCTCTCCAAATATCTCTTTAACACAATAATGATGATTTATGAATGTGCGGGTTAAAGAGTGTTAGGAGCGGCCCCATGAGTGGCTAGAAGTGGTCCCAGGAGTGTTAAGAGTGGCTCCTTAACCCGCACATTCATAGATCATCATTAATGTGTTAAAAGGATATATAAAAACAAATTCAATTTCAGTTGTATTCATCTATAAAAGCCGAATGCCAATAAAATGAAGGAGGAGTAGGCTTTTAAGTGCTTTTCGGGGGGCTAGTAAAACTAATTTTCCGAGCGTATGTTGAACTTTCTGATGTTTTGAGTGGTAGTGGAAACATCCTAAGAAGTTATACCACATATTGAAAAAACAATTGAACAATATCCCCTTAGGCAGTAGATTGTTAAATTATGATTTGGTCTAGTACATTGGTACTACTTAACGTACATAATGTACTAGATCAAACCAGAATTTAACAATCTACTTCCTAAGGGGATATCCTTATCCAGGTTTCTCGAAACCCTACTTTGAAACGTCTTAAAAACGGCTGAACAGACATTTGAATGAGATTAAAATTAATAAACAAATTCTTTACAAATGAGACTCATTTTATGAGTACAAAATTTATTCAATAGCTTCTTTATTCAATATTGTGTCAATCAAGTAACTAGAATCAAGAATAATTTCAAATTTTTAAATAAAGTTTCTCTTACCAAAATGATGAGCAGAACAACTCCTGAGATTATTCCTATGATGATAAAATTATTCATCGATGCAGCAGCAATTTCTATACCATCAATCCTCACAATCTTCGGTTCGATTTCAATTATTTGATCCTTAACATAAATTTTATATTTTTGTGAATTCATTTTTGTATTTGATACTTAAAATATTTATTTTATCAGAAAAAACAAGTCAGAATTTAGATAACCACCTCAGGCACCATAGCCACTTTTCTGGCTGAACTCCGAGCCCTTATTATCGAAAAATTATGAGTGCTTGTGATTACAATAATCTTTAGTCATTGAGATTAAGGATAGACTTAAATTTTAATGTTATTCAATTTTAATTTTGACTATATTCCCCGAAGAATAGTGACCTTTACTTAGTGACCTGCTACCTACGCAATTAACCTGTGAAAAAATAGTAGACGCCAAAACAAAAAATGGAGGAAATTTAGAATTAAATTTCCAAAAAATGACTACCTCAGTAATAACCTGCAATTTTCTGGTCTTCAATCTACGGTTGTTTTCCGTAAATAGAACCTGACCTACGAAATTGATCGAAATCACTTGCATAAAAATTAAAATTTGCTTAGAGACGTCAGGACAATTATTGAAAATGGAGTAGATTCAGAAAAAATTACTTAGAAGTTACCTGCAATTTCTGATTTTTAATCTACAGGTATTTTTAAAACTGGCTTTGTGCCTCAGAGGGTTAATTTTTTTCACATGGCTATTTCCTCAAACTTACAGTATCAAGCTGATGAGTTACTGTTATAGTCGATTCAATCATGGTTTGATTATTTTTACAAAATGGAACTTTTCGTTTTTTATCTAATAAAACTCGAAGTTCCAAATTTCTTCGTGACTCTGGAAAGTTGATGATGTCAAGATCTTGATTTGAAATTGCAGTTATTGTCAGCGTATTCTTAGAAGTTTGACATTTTGGTTGAGCAATATCAAAAGTTGTGCCTTTTTATTGAATTAAAAATAATATTTGTAAATAAAAGTAATATTATAAAACTTCAAAGTATCCTGACAGAAAACCAGTATTTTAAAAAAAATTTATTCCTTCAAAAAAAATTTCAAATATTCCAAAAAAAGTTAAAAAATTTAAAATATTTGATATAAATTTAATTCGTGCCTAAAACCCGCTTAGAATTTGGTTTGCATGGATCTTCGAACAAATCGGATTCTGGAACAACTACCACAATTTTCACATTTCCTTTCTGAATTGGAGTGTGCCCAATTATCGGGGATTTTATTGTTACTTATAAAGGTCAAAAAATATACGAATTTTGTGCACAAATAAGCGGGAATGCCCCACATGCACATTTTATTCTGGAAAAAGACATCCTGCTAAAGATAAAATTAATTTTCATATCGAAGATCCTGCCTAGTCGTCGATTTATCCCGATCGTCATAACTTTGAGCCAGTGTCCGATCACAATACCCGATTGTCGACTCAATTCGAGAATCCCGCGATTTAGTTGGCCACTTTATCAAAGTTATGACGCTCCAGATAAATCGACGACTAGGCAGGATTTTCGATATTATGATCAAAAACTGGACTGTTATTTACTGTTGCGAAAACAGAAGCTAAAACAGTTACCGTTATTGATGTTTCGCAAAAAAACCGAAAAAATACTGAAAAAAGTACGAATTGTAATTTTTTCAAGTTCTGAAAATTTTCCGGTTTTTTTCAAAATACAAAATTGTCAGTTTATCAGAAATTCTGATCCAAAGTTGACCCAATATTGAATCAAAAAGTTGTAAGAAAAGTGGCTCAAATTTTTTTTCAAGATTTGGTTTTCTATCGAAAATAAAAACTTAAACATTTTAAATTTTAGTATGACTTATACAGTATAAGTTATACTGTATTTTCTCCGCTGCGCATCCTATGTATGAGTCATCGTATAGGCTCTCAAACCGGAAGTGTCCGGCAAAATTTTTTTTCTTGGATTTTTCGTGATCTTGAAAAAATCTGCATTATTCGGACATCATAAACAAATTAATCTCGTAGTCCATAGAAGACTGTTTATTTGATCATTTCCTGTAATTCCAACACCAGTATCATTTTCTTCATCATTTTCACAAGTCAGCGCTTTTGGATTGATATTCATTGAGCTTTCATCTTCTAGCAATAATTTTTCAGTTTTAACATTTATAATTTTGACACATTTATTATCTGTATTTTTGTTGTTACATGTTTCAATCTCAATGCATTTTCCACAGCTGATAACTCTCGAGATTATCGGAATTTCGGATTTTTCACCAGTTGAATGGATAAGGAATCCAAATGAATTTTTGATTGGGTCATCATTTTCAGACAAATCAAAACCTTTGAAGGAGTTTTTGAATTAAGTCTCAAAAATTTAAACACCGGAAGTAAGAAGTCACACATTATAAACATTGAATTAACAGGGCAAAATTTAGTTATTATTTAAGGTTTTATGAATTTTGAATTCAACTTAACTACATCAGGGTCCGGCGGATAGGTGAAAGTTTTTTCACACAAAACCTTCACCTATTTGCCGGAATTCACCTGACCGGCATATTTCACCTATCTGCCGGACGACTGGGAAGATACGGTCTGATTGGTCTATAAAAACAAGATTCAGAATTTATAATTTAGTTAAAGGGTAGTCAGAGTAATAATTTAGACTTAGGAATTCGAATTAGGCTTCTATAATGCATTTATTTAATTTTATGCAACCAAAAATATTGAATAAAATTCTTATTAAAATGAATTCAAACATGATTTTTAAGAAAAAAAGGTACCACTCACAAAATTATCACTTATCGCTCATAAATAAATTAAAAGTGCTAGAAATAATTGTGATGCACTTATTATAGCAGCGAATATTTCCAAAAGATCTCTCAACTTTGATTTTAAAACATAAGAAATAAATAGTTATCGTGGAAAAATGGCCATTAAAAAATTGATGGGAAATTATTTGAACAAAATTTTTGTGCAAATTTTAAAGACAAATCAACTGTACTAGATTACTAAAATTAAACGCTCAAACTACAAATTAATTACATAGTTTTGTATTTATGAAAATCCTCAAATATGCCTATCTTTTGGCTTCTCGAAAACGCCTATCTTTTGGCCTGAGAAGTTTTGAAACAAAACCCTATCTTTTGCCTTTCACCTATCCGCCGGACGTCAGGGAGAAAAAGTTTTTATTTTCAGATGCGTGAGCGATTGCGGAGGCTTGCGTAGGTTTTTGCGTGGGTTTCGCCTATCCGCCTTCACCTATCCGCCGGACCCTGCTGTATTATGGTGCTTAAAATTAAATATTTTGATTGTTTCTGACAGATGATTCATCTTTGGAAAATTAGAATTATTATGATAGTATTATAAGTTATAACGAAATTAACAATTTATCGTACTCTATTATTTTTTGAAAATACAGAAAAACTACGGAAAATTTCTTTTAAAATGTTAGACTTTGAATTTTTTGAGAGATCGACCTTTCCCAAAAAATAACATCACAAAATTTAAATCTAAAAAACAATTTTTAAAAGTCTAGAATCGAGACCCTGAGTGTTGCTACCGGAAATTTGAAATAAAAGTTTTACAATTAGCTTCGTGGGCTCAATTTATTTATGCACAAGATTCGTTATCAAAGTGCGGCTGAGAAAATAACGTGAAAAAAGTAGCCAATTACAGGCGCACAAGTTTTTCTGCAATTCCCCGCAGCATTTTTTATCGAAAGAATTTGCTTTTAAACAAAATTATTTCCACGCTCGACGTTGAAATTAGGAAGTTGATTGTAAAATAGTTCTATGATTAAGGGGATTGTGGGTGCAGTAGTTATTTTCGACCACGGTCTCAAATTCGGTATTATTTTCTTTGTATCTGACCATCCAGCACACGAGAAATTGATTGCAAGCAAAAAAAAAGTTTATTACTATCGAATAACTAGTTCTAGAATATCGGATTTGCTTGCAAAAATTATTTATTCAAATTCTAGACGTAGAATAGTCTCAGATTACAAAGAATAATAATTACAGCAAAAAATAACCATAAATGAAAGTATTTCAATATTATAATTGTTAAAATTTTTGCCTCTTTTCAATATTTCAATTTTTAGCATAATCAATGTAATAATGGCGCGCAGTAAATCTGCATAAAATAGTGATTGCGAGAATACTGGAGAAATTAATTTAAATTTTCTCTGATGCAAAGTTAGCTTAGAGATTTGAGAAGATTATCTGCAAAAGAGAAACAAATCGCATGTAGCGTTCGTGAGAAATAGTCCGTTTTCTAAAGAAAATAACATTTTGCCTATATTTAACTAAAGCAAGGAATTTTCAAAAAAAATACGGCGAATTAAGATGAATTTAGGAAATATTTTCTGATGCGATTGTAGAGATTTTTTTTGACAAATAATATCGGCATTATGTAATTTTCGGATAGATGGATATCACAAAATAGATCAATGAAGAAAAACAGCAGCAATTAGGTTTTATGCATTGAACGGTCGGTTTTTATATATTTTCTAGAAATTTATCACTTTCATAAATTTCAAGGTTACGAACTGCAATGTGCGATCGAAAACATAGATGTCCACTTAATTCTCACAAAAGATATTTGAGTTTTAAAAAGGTCTTATTTTCCCCAGCACATTGCTGGGAGCACCCACAATCTCCTTAACCCGCGTGGGGTACTCCCTTAAGTTCTCTTTAAATAATCAAATAAAAACTCTGTTCCTTGCGATTTATAAATACATTTTCTACTGATATAGTTTGCACCACAATTTGTGTCTTGTTTTGGGCATGGTTTGTGAGTTTCCCAATCGTTATTTACTGTATTACTAGCATCAAAGGTCATCTCAGCTTCATCAAATTCAATCATAAGGGCTATTGAAATGGTAGCCAGTTTGTGGTTAAATACCGGAAGATTATTGTTGTGGAAAATTCAGATTTTATTTTTTCGAAAATTGGTTAAAAAACATTATGAATTGCCCGTTTCCGCAGCAATATTTTTTTATCTTCGAAATCGATTCTGGCCATAATGTTAAATGATGGTCACTAAATATTCAAATTAATCAAAAACTTTTCGTCTTCTCTTACTTTTTATTTTTATCTCTCAGTATTAATTTTGGAGGAATGTTACAAATTGAAAGTACCGAATAAATGTGTTATAAAATCAAAAGTCTACGTGCAAGTCAGATGCAAAATTTCACAAAAATCGTGAAAAAATTTCACAGAAACAATAGACATTAGAGGTTTCAGTTTAGATCAGCTCTTGTTCGGGTTGAAAGGCCATCGCATTAGCGCTTGATAACGTTAAGCCAATGATTGACGCGTTGACTAACCCGCACACAATCTAAGATCCCTTATGAGTATTGTAAATTTTTCAAAATATCGCCGGGGAGACTACAATTAACGACATTTATAACACTACAGCTTTCAGTCGAAAACTATTTGAACCTTTCAAAATAATTTGAAATTCTCTTTAACTCAATAATTGGTTACCAAACTGGTCTCTTTATAAATTCTTGATTCACATCAACAGTTATATCCCCTGTTACTTTATCATTTTTAATTCCAACTATTGTTTTTGAAATATTTGTTTTTGTTTCAAGAGTTACAATTGGTTGATTTTCGGAATCCTCCAATTTAATTTCCGTTTTGGGTAAATCATTTCGACACCCAAAATCAGATCCAAAGTTTTCAATTTGATCTGCGCCATCCAATTCCATGTTTAAAACTTTAATCTGGAAAGCGCCCCAGTTACAGTTTTGATGGAAAATTTTTATTTTTCTGGTGATCGTTTTGCATTTTTCTCCTGAAATATTATATTTTTAGGAATTTTGGGTGAAAAATACGCCCATATTTTGCAAGAAAAATGAGCTTCTTCTCCATCTCAACTCAAAGGGTGGATAATAAGTGGATTCTTAAAAATAAAAAAATCGAAATTTGATTTGCTAAACCTCTATAAACTGCGAGTGAAATTCCTCAATCGGAGTCGAAGCTGACTCACTGGTTACCAACGTTAACACCCGGTTTATATTTTCTAAGTTTTTTTTTATCTATTATTTATTTGCAATGAATTTAATACAAACGCTATAAATTTTCTGAGCTAGTGGAAAATTATATTTGGAGCAATCTACGCATAAACACTATGCTCTAATCCATTCATTTTATATTTTTTGCGTAGCATATCTAAAAAATCAAAACTATTTTTGTCTACGCTAGCATTTTTGACATCAAAAACCCCATCAAGAATTTTTTTCTCTTAATAATTAGATTTTTTTCAATAATTGAATAAGAAAGTTTTTAAGTCGACAATCCCATTGAAAATATTTTTGAAGCGCAATGATCTTTTCAGAAGTGCAAATTGCTGGAAAAATATCTGCCTTTAACGGGTATGCTCAGAAATTCTAAACAACGACCAACTCAGATGTGGTAATGTATTACAGCTAACTTTGAAAATCATATTTTTTTCCTGGGTAGTTATGGTCGACATACTAGACTATTTTGAGGTCAACAATTTTTTGCAGATAAAAATAATTAAAAGTTTTCATGTTTACGAAAATGTTTTTTTTACTCGATTTACTTTCCAAACGTTTTGAGTATTTGATAGTTTAAGAAAACGGTGATGATTTTGTTTTACATATCAATATAAATATAGCCTGCAAATTTTGATTCAGAAAAAAATTCATCGCAATACATCGATGCTAATTAAGCGGCAGGAGTTCTTTGATTCGTATCGCGCGAGAAAAACAATCAAACAAAAAATTTGAGATCATTTTTCTTATTATTTTGAAATTGATTGAATTATTCCGATTAACTAAGCAGCTGACTTTAGGATTTTACTGTGCCGGATGTGTTAATATTCCGCCGATAATCGTTTGCTTTTCCAGGTGATACAAATCAGCAGTAAAGAGTTATAACCCGAACTTTTCTGTTAAAAATTCTGCAATTTTTTCTCTTCTGAAGACGCCAAACGCGAATGTCAATAAACCAATTTTTAATTGAAATAAATACATTATAAAATGTCTAAACCAACCCAAAAATATCAAAATAGGTTCCGGGTTTATTCTTTAAACTAAAAATTTATTTTGTACAATGACTGTATCATTTATTGTCCTTATTTACTTCGAATGTTACCAAATTATTTGGTTTGCTTTCTGTTTGGAATAAATACAATTTTGTTTTGAGCGCTTAAATTCAAAGAGTTTATAAAGTCAAACCTACTAGCAAAATGTATCAATTTTCAGTTGTTGTCAAAGTAAGCTTCATTTATGATTTGTATCTTATAGCACTAATTTTTTTTTATTTCTGGAATAAAATGATTTAAGAAAAAAATTGAAAATTTTGAGGTGAAAAATCAAAATAAAGAATTTTTTTCGAGAATCTATGAATGCAAAATCCTTGATTTTTGACACAAAAATCAAATCAAAATTCATCTGTGAAAGGCGTTTATATTTTTTCAGAAGATTCTCAACTTTCAAAAACCATTCTAAACTTTTCATGTGCGAAATTTCGACGCGACAAAGTTGCTCATCTCAGAAGTCAAGATAGAGAATCATTTTACCTAAGTATCAGGATTGTGAAATGATTTCTTTATCTGTTTACTCTTGAGAGTACAGCAACTTTGTCACGTTCGAAATTTCGCACTCTAAAAGTTAGACGAGTTTTTGAAGTTGTGAAATCTTTCTGAAAAAGAAATAAAACGCGCTTTCACCAGATAGAATTTTTGTTTAATTTAATGTCCAAAATCAGAATTTAAGTATTCATAGATGAAAATTTATTTATTTTCGATTTTCTCACCTCAAAATTTTAATTTTTTCTTCTTACATCAATTTCATTCCGGGAAATAAAAAAATCCGGAAAATAGTGTTTTTTATTAATACAAATCATATGAAGCTTTACTTGACAGCAATGATTGTATATTTGCTAGTAGTTTGACTATATTTACTCTTTTATTTGAGCGCTCAGAACAAATGTAGTTTGTTGACAAACAGAAAGCAAACAAATAATATATGAGTACATTTGAAAGAACATAGGACATAAATGATACAGTTTATTGTCAAATAATTTAGTTTTTTTGAGAAGAAAGAAATTATTTCATTTTTTTTGTCCTTTTAACAATTTTTGATAACTCTTTAGTGCTTATTTGTATCACCTGAAGGAGCAAAACGATTACGCGGGGTATTTACACATCGGCACAGTGAAGAATCTAAGTGCGGCTGCTGTAATTATTGGAGAATCACATCCATGTTTAAATTTAAGAAAATATTCTCAGTTTTTTTCTGTTTGATTTATTTTTTCGCCGCGCGCGTATAGCGAATGAGAACTCTCGCCGTTATGTAGCGTCGACGGTCATTGCGTGAGTTTTTTAGAATTCAAAATCTCAGGGCGGATTTTTTTATTTTGATATTATGATAAAACAATGCTTAAATCTCAACCGTTTTTTTAAGCAATTTACACAATGTTTTGAAAAGAAATTCGAGTTAAAAAGTACATTTTTCGTAACATGAAAACGTTGTTAATTTAATTTTTATTTTCCAAAACTTGTGCTGGAGCTTCTATATGAGTCTAGTATGGTCGACAATAACTTGCCAGAAGAAATAGGTTTTCAAAGTTGCTGGTAATAACATCCACCATCTGGTTGGTCGTTGTTCAGAATTCTGAGCATACCCGTTAGGAGGTTAAATTTTAGACGTTAAATTTTTCAAAGCATGAAGTCAACTTTTTAACTAGCTATTTAACAAATTCTACCTGATTTCTTCGATTTTCCGGACCAAGAAAATGATTCATTGTTATCACCTTCGGGTTCCAATCTATCATCAAATAAAATTTTAACCAATACTTTCACATTATTCTTCGAAGGATTTTCTTTCATATCCACACAAAGTTCGGTAGAAATTGAATTATTGATTTTGTTCAAAACACTTTAAAAGGAGGTGAAAAAATTGATTCGATATCTTAAAACGCTGTTCAAACCCGATTTCTTGTTGTCAACTTCAAAAATTAGTATTTATCAAAAATATTTTTAGTGACAAATTCGAAAACCAAAATATAAAATCAGACATTCTGATAGATCGTTTTCCTCGTTACAACAAAAAATTACCGAAAATTTTTGCTTACGCATTTTGAAATTTTAAAAAGATTAAAGTCACAAAGTCATGTAATTATACAGTATTAGAGATAAAACATCACACTACAATTAAATCTGCCTTGGAAATTTGGTATTTGAAATTGTAATTAAAAATATCTGAAAATTCAAAATGATTGGTCAAAATTTTCGATTATATTTTTTTGAAATCAACTATAAAATGTTTGCGAATAGGTTATTTGATTTTATCACATTTCTCTGTAGGAACATTTTTAAGATCAATAACAGCTTTAAAATAGACTAAATTATCATAAAATTTTATCTCTGATAAATTTTGTCACCAGAAAATAAAAAAATTGGGTCAAAAGTCGAATTGAAGCCTACCAGATATATTAGTGAGATACAACTTCCCTTTTCTCATGATTGAAATGAACTTCAAATTTAAAATTTTTCTTCAATGTGACAATATAAATTCGATCTGATTCTCCAGCAGTTGCAAATAATTCTTGAGTTTCGGGAACATATTTTAAAGTTGTTCCAAGTCCGAAATATTTCTCTATTCTGACGGGTGCAAAGGGTTCGATCGACCCGACGTCAGGTTCATCATTCAAACAAAATTTATTCTCAACAGAAGTTTCGGATTTTTCAAAACTACCACCTGTATATAAGGTCAAAATAATTAATTTTTTAATTGTTTGAATGAAACAATTCGATGAATTTTGATAATTTTTCAATAGTGAAAATTTCCAGTTGTTTGACTTTATTTTTTTTCATGATTTTAATAAAATTGTGTAATTTGATTATATATATATAAAAAAAAGGGGGCGAAGCCCCGTTTTTTTTAAAGCTTATATCAAGAATTGATTCATCTTCTTATCTAAATTCCGTTCGGTCTCGGACATCTTCAAGTTCATCAAGACTGAGCCTCGGGTGAAGGAAACCTTGAAAAGAATATACAACTCAGAAGAAAAATTGGTAAATTAAATCGGAAATTAATGTTCTCTTGAATTAAAAATTCATTCGATCATCTGAAGTAATATTGAGAATATAGTAAAAACTGAAAAACACGCGATAGAAAATTTAAAATAACAAGAAAAGTATCAAGAAAATTTGATATCAAATATTGCAACAAAATTAACATTTTGTCAAATCTTACTCAAGAATGGAATAGTCGATAATCAAATTAAATTTAGAAATACAAAATTATCAGAAAACATTGGTTAATTTATAAAAAGATTGCTGTCTGACTCAAAAATAGAATTTTATTCAGAAATTTGAAAATGTATTTCAACCTGAGACATCAATTTCGATATGAATCATTAAAAATAAAAACAATTTTTAATTAAATAACTACTTTTTGTTATTTTAAAAATAAATTTTCAATTATTCATAATTTTTGGATTTTTTAACAAAAGTTAATTTTTATTGAAGTCCTACTGAAAACACGAAATAGAATTATTTTAAGTTAAATCTGAACTTTCGTTGAAAAATGCTTTTAATACAATTTTAAGTGAAATTCAGATGTAACACTCTGAGATGTTCAAAGTGGTTGAACTTCGAAGTAAAACAAATAATTGAAATAAAAATATTTGATTATTCTAAAATTTAAATTTTAATATATTTCTCATTCAACCAATGATAAACAAATTTAATTATTTGTATTTAATCTTTAACTTTGAATTATTGAAACAACAGATATTTTTATATAAATATCTCTATGTAACATAGACTTTGTTTTATAAAATATTTCGTATTTTTCAATCAATCAATTAAGTTTTATTAAATTCCAAATCAATTTTATTCGTAGAATGCGAATTCTAAAATGTCCGGTCCGGACTCTGGAGTCAATACTAATTCTTAGTTTAAAAGTTGTGTAAAGATTTCATAAAACCAATCTGAATAAATGTCAAACAACAAATCAACAAGCATGTCCAATTTGAAAAAATAAAAATCAATTTTTCGAGTGAATTGTAATGTACGTCGTTATAATCATTGAATTAATTAACATTCAACTTTAAAAATCCAATAAGAAAACGTGTTATCGCATAAGACGAAGACAATTCAAATAGGCGATGATAAAATATTTGGATAGCTCTGATATGAGATTTTTCAACATTTAACCTCTCTATCATTTCCTGTCTGACTGAGAACACACCCAAAATCAATCTCATTGATACCGTTATATCTTAGAAAAATCGGTGTGAAAACCTACCCAATTCTTGATATATTTAAATAAAACTTTGGGGACTTTAGAAAAATTTCTAAAACAAAGAATAATTTTGATTGTTTTGACTCAATCCTTTTATAAGATAAATTTTTCCGGTTGAGCCCTCTGAATCTTCACCGTGTGCAAAAGGAGCTGAAACAACAATATCAGAAATTCCATCATTATTTCGATCTCCAACAGACTCCACGCTATAACCAAATTGCCCTTAAAATTTCATTATATCAAAATTTACTTATTTAACTCGTAGACTCGATTTTAGCCAACGCGTTGCCGCACACCATTTAATCGCATTTACGACGCTTAATCATTGATGACAAGATCAGTTATAAAGTTATCGATAAACTTTGAAACAAAATGACGTTTGTGCGTTTTTTTTGAAAATTTTTACAGTATTACAGTACTTATTTTTTGCAATTATTTTTTTTAAATCACAAAATTAAACCTTTCATCGTGATCAAAAAAAAATTCTAAGACATTTTTTCCATTACACCATAGCCCGAAAATGATCACGTGCCGTATATTCAAGAAATAAGGTTGGCAAAAATAGTACTGTTTTTTTCAAAAATTGCTTGAATCACATTTTGAAAAATGTGAAGATGTTCTTTAGGAGTTTTTAAGAATTTTTTCCAATTACACTAAAGTCCAAAAACGATCACGTGACCTTCAAATTAAGAAATAAGGTTTCAGCTCAAGTACACAAATAGTGATCAAATTACGCCGAA
>SCLH01000193.1:202853-228121 GCA_004367855.1 Oikopleura vanhoeffeni
ATCAGCATTTCGAAAGCTATGACTGCTGAAAATGCTCTATTTAAACTGGAGGCCATACTGTAATGCATTAAGTGAGTCTTAGAAATTCGTTACGATTCTTTTAAGGGGTCTTTCGCATGATTTGAGTACTTTAAAAAAAATATATGGTACCAAAATACAGTAATTCGAAAAAGTACTCAAATTANTTTCTTGAAAAATAAGATCACGTGACGTGTTTGGAAAATATTATTATGTTCAAAACTCTTGAATTAGGTGTTTATTGCCCCAAAAAAATTTTCGGCGTAATTTGATCACTATTTGTTTACTTTCACCAAAACCTTAATTCCTAATTTGAAGGTCACGTGATCGCTTTTGGACTTTGGTGTAATGGGAAAAAAGTCTTAAAAACTTCTAAGGAACCACTTCACTTCTTTCAAAAATTAATTTAAGCAATTTTTGGAAAAAAACAGTACTACTTTTACCAACCTTATTCCTTAAATATACGGTCACGTGATCATTTTGGGGCTATGGTGTAATGGGAAAAAAGTCTTAGAATTTTTTTCTGATCACGATGAAAGGTTTAATTTTGTGATTTAAAAAATTTTTGCAAAAAATAAGTACTGTAATACAGTTAAAATTTTCAAAAAAAAACGCACAAACGTCATTTTGTTTCAAAGTTTATCAATAACTTTATAACTGATCTTGTCATTAATGTTTAAGCATCGTAAAATGCGATTTAATGGTGAATGGCAACTAGTTGGCTAGAATCGAGTCTACGAGTTAAGCTTTATGTAAACAACATTCAAAGTAGAGCCACAATTCTGGCGGAACTTTTTTATATGCTCACAAGGGTTAAGCTATTATTTTTCATAAAGCATAAGTTATGCTGCAAAAACATGCCTGTCGTCATAATCAAAATAATCAAATCGAGAATTTTTATCGCGAAATTGTTGCACAGATTGTCATTAAATACTTTTATAAAATTCAAGTCAAAAATGCCACGACCAACTATAGCCACCGTTTATGAAAAAGATATTTGCATACAAAAAGAGACTTTGGAGTGTAAAATATGCTTCGAAATTTATACCCACCCATTGATGTTTTCCTGTCAGCATACATACTGCTTCCAGTGCGTCGTGAAACTATGCAGGTAGCACAACAGAGAAATTTATTATGCTTCGTTTATAATGCTTCGTTAATAAGCACTACGAATTAAACCAGCTCGTTAACCGCGGATTTGCATGTCTTAGATAAATTGTTTCATTCAAACATGGACTATCGTCGTTTTCTATTGGTACTTTGACAGACACTGTTGTCTCATGACCGAGGTGTAACACATAAAAAACAGTTTTTCTAAAAATTTTCTGCCTCCACAGCAAAACTGTAGGCGTCACCCGCTGTATAATGTACAAATTGGTGTATTTTGTCATGATTTTTTTTGCATTCTTGTAGTTTATATTTTAGTACTAAAATGGTTAATGAAGTTGACTGTCCTGAGTGTCGGCAGAAAATGAAGTTTCCAAAAGGGACTATAAATTTGATACCTGTTAATCGTATCCTGACTGAATTGCTCCAAGATAACGGATTCAAGAATAGAGTACTCAAATCAAAACAACTGGACAGCATCCTAAAACTGGTAAATTTATAATTTTGGGAATAACATAAGAAGTTTATTTTGTTCAGAATTATAGGGGGAAATCGGCGATATTGGCACTTTCGGCTATAATTGGGGACAAAAATACAATTTTTCGTTCAAAAATAGAGAACGTGTAGGCGTTCGAAATGAAGTCATAATTTGAAAGTTTTTCAATTTTATAAAAAGTTTAACGATTTGTTTTCACCAAAATGCGTAAAATTAACTACTTCACCAAACGCAATTAAACAAAAATTCAAAAAAGTAGATTTGAAAAATTTAATTAAAAAAAATGACGTCATTCATGACACACTCAAAGTGATTTTTAATAAAAACCTCAAACGCTCACGCAATTCGGCGATATATAGGCACTGGAATTATTTAAGCTAAAAATCGTGAAATTGCGTAGGTTTTTATCGGCGATATTGGGCCGGCGATATGAGGCTTCCTATTGTGTAAAACTATTGTAAAAATCTTACCATTCTTTTTCATACGATTCTTATACATCATTGATATTTTGGTTTTCAACGGATGATGTGATTTTATATTTTAAACTTAAAAATTATCTAGCGGTAAAACAAGTTTTAGATTCAACTATTACCGTTTTATTCGTTTTTAGGCTCTAATTTAAAGCCTCTAATAGAATTATTTGTGTCGACAAGAATAACGCTACTTAAGTGGGTACTGGTCGCTGGTTTTATGAGGTCTTTGGGGCTTTGAAAATGCTCCAAATTGATTTGGGGTAATAACAAAGTGGACTACCGACCAAATTATCAAAGAAAATTGTTTTAAATTTTCGTGTTTTTTTTTATTTTTTTCAAAGTATTTTTTAAAACATGAATAGGGTGGACGCGATTGAAGCATTTCCATGTTAAAGCCATCAGACATTTTTTCCCTTGAGTTGATTACCCCACCTCAAGGCATTTTTAAGATGATCTGAGACCTTTCATTTTTTGACTTGGCTCAATCGCGTCCACACTAAAGATGAAGTTCAAAAATAACGTTTGCTTTAATTTAACCACTAAAACTTAAAAAAATCACCTTGACGGAAGCCAACTTTCTGATCAGTGTTTCCGTGGCTTACTTTTGACCCTACTTTCGAAAAAATCGAAGCACATTTTTTTTGAAAATTATTTCACGTGACCTTCAAAAATTTATTTTTTCAGTTTGGGGTCAAAATTTGAAAAAAAACGCTACTTAAAGAGTTTCTATTTCTTCTGTGCTAGCGTTTGCTGGAATTTGGGTGGGTTCCAAAATATAACATAGGAGGAGATAGATTTTCCGACGAGAAATGTCAAAAAATCGGCGGTTTATTGCATATTCTAGAAAAAATATAGCATTTAAAAAAAAANAAAAAAAAACGCTCTCTAAGAAGTTTTATCTACTAATTATACAAGTTATGTTGAATTTCAGATTTATTTCACAATAAAACCTAGGAGGAGATAGATTTAGCGTTTTGGGTTAGGTCTGGGAGTGTATGCATGGAAAAAAGTTATGACACATGTTTTACGCAAGCTAAAGGCTAGTTCTATAAACTGGCTAATCTCAATAATATCTTTGAAGCCCTGGTTGGCTAAGTTTTCATCGAGAAAAATCAATTCCAGCGACCAGTACCCCCTTCTCGAATTTCATTGTAATGACTTTTTTATGAGAACATAGAAAATTACAGGCATTTTGGTACTCGTTTTATTTTAAAACATGCTCAGAAAAGTACCTTTTGATGGTTTCAAAACTATTTTGTATGAAATAAGTTGAAATTTCTTGATTTTTGGAGAATCAAAACACGATTTTTAGAAAACTGAGAAAACAATTCGGACAAAACTCTCCTTATTGATCTGCACGGACTCTTCAGCTGCACATTCATGTAGGTTTCTAATGTGTAACTTTCAAATCCAGGGAGGAGATACATTTTGATTGAGACCCCTAAAATAGGGTCAAAATACTGTGTTTTGGTGATACTGAAGCCAAATTAGTTATTTCTAAAACGCTCTAAGATGACCTACCCATGTTCTGTCCGGTTGATTAAAGTCATGAATCGTTGTTGTACCTTAAAAACTCAGGGAGGAAATACATTTTGAAAAATAATTCCGTCAGTTTTGTAAGCACGTTACTGATTGAACGAGCCATCCGGATGATCCGTCACTTTCGAATTTTTTATAAGACGACCGCCCCTTAAAACTTACACAGTTAATCTTAATGATAAGCCTTTTTACTTAATTACAATCGTAATCATTTAATATAGCCCTTAATTTATAGGCTAAGCAACGCGTTCGACCAGCAAAAGTTGTGGAACCTAAAAGACAGGGTAGCCGGGAATGTTTACGGTTTGCACTTAGGTAGTTTTTTTTCAAGGAACCACCCCTATCCATGACGAATACGGGAAAATCATAGATGATATCGAGAAACGGTTTTTTGCATTCAACTGTCAACTAAAAAAGCTCAATGGAGAAAATTTATTAGGTTGATTGAATATCCGGTTCACCGGATATAAACCGAAAAATAATTTTTTTGATAGGTTCGAATCTCGGTGGGCCCAAATTTTTTTTATCAACCGGCAAATTTTATACTGAAAATGCCTATATAAAATATATCCGGTTACCGGTGAACCGGTTGTCCAAGAATAAATATAAAAATTCTCCATTGAGCTTTTTTAGTTGGCAGTTGAATGCGGAAAACCGTTTCTCGATATCGCCTATGGTTTTTCCGTAATCGTCTTGGATAGGGGTGGTTCCTTTAAAAAAACTACCTTAGTAAATCACTTCAATAGTAAAATTTATTTTCAAAGATAGAGAGTCTCGATTCGGGACATAACTTATGGCAAGCTTTCCAGAGTCAAACAATTATCAATTTCTTGAAGGGTTCAAATGTTTACCAAATTGACAACATATTTTAAATAGGGCCATTTTTTTGCGAAATTGGTGAATTTTTTTCATATTCTACCAGTAGATTGAGTAGTTCCTAATCTATTTAATTTTTATTTCAAAATTTTTATCGAAAATAACATTCGGTAGTTTTTTCGTATCATCAATGATTATCAGATAATTTATCATTGATTAATAATCCATCACATTTTAGATCCTTGAATGCTTAATTGATTTTACTGATGGCACAAAATAAAAAAAATAACCAATTTTGTTTAGAAAAGAAGACTATGTGACTACAGTATGTGTGTTTTCTTGCGAAAAATTGAAGCAAGATTGACAAGAATCCTTGATTATATTCTCGCCCAAATCAAAATATTTGAAAATTGAAATGAAACGCATGTTTCGATAACATCATTTCTCGCCTAACTTACTATTGCTACTATGATCTATAAAGTGACCAATGAGCGCGCGCCCCCTATAATTCGATTCAAGAACAATTTGAAAATATTTCGAACAATTTAATACTCGAGATTCTCTAATCGAGTAGCAAGTTGCTACTCCGATTTAGAGAACCTTCGAGTAATAAATTGCTTCCGAAAGATATTTCAAAATTTGTTTGGAATGAGTTTGCTCACTAGCACTCTTGAGAAATGAAAGTTTGGCGATTACAATTTAATTGTTTCAAAAGCATGAATTTCCAAATCCTCGAACATTAGAATTAATTTTTTTTGAAGAACCACTTTAAGGGGGTAGCAGCGATGTGGCAGATTGGTACATTTTTCGAAGTGAATTACTGAAAGAAAAAAAAGTCGCAAAAAATGACAAATGAACATGTTAATGAATTTTTTAAACAGCAAAGTCAGAAAATATGTAAACATGCATGAAAAAAGTTAAAGTGGCTTTTTCGTCTTTCAATTCACAAATTCAGAAAAAAAAATATATATTAATTATTTTTTTTTATAATTATATCTCTTATTCTGCCTTAATTAAAATTTCAAACCAATCAAAAATACTTGATTCTAATTATTTTCTAATACATAATTATCAATTTTCTGTCATCTCACACAAGAATTTGCGTTTAATGAAACTAGTCTCAAACAACAATCAATCTTCAAGTTCTCACTCCTATTATGTCCGACTCAGGGAAGACCGGGGAACTCGCTTATATATATTCAACGAAAGAACCACAATAAAATGACGAAAAATATTTAAAGTTAATCTAAATATTTTCATCAATTGTTTTGGGTCTTTCTGAATATAATAAAGCGATGTCCTCCAATTCTTCCCGGTTTAAAAAAATGTCTGATTCGGACCAATTTTTATTTCGTATTATATCACTAGATATTTGTGGCACAGCTGTGAGCTAATCGTAAGTACTCAATCGCTGATCGTTTTTGAAAACCCCGTTTGTTTCTCACCCCGTGTTTTTTGAGGGACCAAATCTTAGGCTTGAGGGACAATTAATAAAGATATACAACCACATACTCAAACGTCCTGACACTGATGATTTGACAAATCTTTTGTCAGGAACGCTATGAGAAACCTCAGGCGTTTTGAGAAACCGTCAGGACGTTTGAGAAACCTGTCAGGACGTTTGTTGTCAGGACGGTTGAGTATGGTCGGTGTATGGTTACCGGACTCAAGAGTACCAAATCCTAAATATTTGAATGATACAAACAACGCAAGATATTAGCCACCCAATCAAAACCTTGATTGCGAGAATAGGCCGATTTCATTGGTTCAGTTGAAGAAAAGGATCCAAACCAATCAAATGCCCAGATTTCGGCATTTTTTCAAAATATTTAGGATTTGTACTCTAGGTCCGGTAATCCATATAACTATAAAAAATAAATTGAATTCGATGACCGTTTTTCTGGTTTCTTATTAATAAAAATAAAATAATTTATCTCAATTTTGACACCTTCAACCGATATATTCCGTTTTTAACTGGGTTTTACAAGGCGATTTATAAAGTAAATATTATAGATCTGAAAAAAATCTGATTATAAGTAATAAGCTCAAAGGTGGCATTTTATATTTTTAAAACATTTTGTTTCAAAATTCTGAAGTGGCAAAAGGTTTACCATAATGCGAAAAAAATTGAAAAAGTGAAAATTTGTCAAAATGCACCGAGTCGGTGCCACCGACCCCATTAAGACAAGTTTTTAAAAAACGAATTTTTAAGAAAAGTTTTTAGAATACCAAGTTTTTAGAATACCGAGAAAACACTTTGTTTGATTTTCGATCAACCGTCAAAAAAGTGAGTAAATGAAGGGCGCTCGCCATTGGTTGTTACCACGAACCAATAAAGTTTATTCGTATAATCAAGGATTCTTGTCGATCTTGCTTCAATTTTCGCAAGAAAAAACATTACATACTGTAGTCTATGTCGAAAAATTATAATTAAACCCCCTTAAAGTGCCAGAATTTTTTATTACAATAATTGTAATAATAATACAATTACAAAGTTTCAGGGGGGTTTCCCGTTAATTAAGGGGGTACTGGTCGCTGGTTTTATGAGGCCTTAGGGGCATTATAAATGATCCACAATGACCCGGGGTGATAACAAAGTGTACTACCGACCAAATCATCAAAAAAAAAATTCGAAATTTTCGCGTTTTTTTGATTTTTTTGAAGTATTTTTTTCAAAATGAACTAAAGAAATTACTTTTGCTTTAGTTTAACAACTAAAACGTCAAAATATGATCTTGACGTGAGCCAACTTTCTGTTTCATTGGTTTTTTGAGCCTATTTACAAACAATCGAAGCAATTTTTTTCTAAATTTTTCTCTCCAAAAAAATAATATTACGAGTTTATGGTCGAAATCTCAAAATGTGCCTTGAGTTTAGTATAGCGTAATTTGAAAATCTGTCTTGAGATTAAGATGGCCTACCACTTTTACAAGTTATGTAAAAATTTCAGCCAATTTCAACATAAAACCTAGGAGGAGATAGTTTTACCATTTTGGCTTGGGTCCTTTTGTGTCGCTTATGTGTGCATACAAAAAAATTGAGATTTGTTTTTTACAAGATAAAAAATAGTTCTACAAGATGGCTAATCTGACTTTTATCCTCATAGCCCTGTATGGCTAATTTTTCATCGAGAAAATTCAATTCCAGCGACCAGTACGGTACTGGCAGTACCCCCTCAAATTAAGATCGATGTATTTTTTGTATTAAAAGTTCCAGCCACCCTACTTATAGTTCATCAGGGAACTCAGAATCGTCGAGCAGCGAAGATGAGAGTTCTTCCAGCAATGATGAGAGTTCCTCAAGCGATTCCGGGACACTACATGAAGGAAATGATACAGAAGAATCATCAGATGGGCAATCGGAAATATCAGAAGAATATACTTTGGACTCAGATTAATTTATCTTATTTTAACAATAAAAAAAGGTACCTTTAGGGTCAACTCACAAATTATGAATTGTCGTATATAATTTTTAAAAATGTACGCACTTTGGTAAATCACTAAAGCTAATCGAGACGAACAGCAAATTTTCAAAATTTTATTTACACGGAAAAATATTGAAAGAAAAATAAGTTGATGGCAATTGTTTCATTCTCAGACGGTCTGAGTCAGACCTTGCAAGGAAATTATTTTTTTAATGTTTTGAAAATTATTTTTATCGTTGTTATCAATATTTTTTAATTTAGAAGAAATTAAAGAGTAAGTAACATTTACGAGGGTGGCGCGCCATGGCGGCAGTGAATTTTGACATTTGCAAAGCTTCGTTCGGTTAGACAGATTAAAAGGGTAAATTGCTGTGTATTTGTAACCACTTTTTAACAGTCTGTAATTTGCGATTCAAATGATCAAACCTGAAAATGAAAAAAAAAATATTGTTCGGTAAACACTTTTCATTGTTTTTATAAATCCAAAATTATTTTCAAATTAGTAACAAATTCATAAAGCGTAATACCTACGAAAACGAGTTTGAAAATGCACAATTTGTGCTCAGCAGGAAGGATTATAATCTAACGTAGGTATTATACAAATTAGTTGAAATTTCTAAAATAAAACGAAACCTAACAGTCGACCCAAACGTTGGATAAAAAAATATGAGTTTGACGTTAGCATCAGTACCGTCGATTTTGAAGATTTTCCACGGGAGTTAAGAACCCAAAATTTTAGCACTTGTAGGTTTTATATTGAATATTTGCAGAAATACTTTTGTGAATTTTTTTTTGAAATATTTTAAGGAGGTGGTGGTGCTCAAAGTTTCAAACTGACTTTTTTCCAACTTTTTACTCTTGGACGTTTAAAATTTCGAAAAAAATTCAGGTAAATGTGAATGTTGTTTTCAAAAATGAACTTAAAAGAAAACATAAATATATCTTTTCATCATTTAAGGGGTATTGGCTATGACAGTTCGGGAAATTTTCTTGACAATATTTTTTAAGATTCTTACACAGAAGATTGTGGAAAATGATATTGTCGGCAGCACTTTTACGTTTTGATGCTTCATTCTTGGAAAAATAATGTTTTTGAATTTTTTTATGAATTTAAAGGGGGTTGCGGGATGCTCAACAAGTTTAAACATGATTTTTTTTAACTTTTTCCCCCTGTAGTTAAAATTTCCAAAATTTAGATAATTAAATTTGTATTTTAAAAATAAACTAAAATAAAAAAAATTATTTTTTGATAATTGAAGGGGGTATTAGGCGATGACAGGTTTTGGGAAATACTTCACATACTTTTTGTCAAAATTGTTTCAAAGAAGAGTTGTGAAAAGTGTATTCAGAGCAGTTTAGGTTTTATATTCAAATATTGAAATTTTTCTTTTCTAGATGTCTTAGGAAGTTTCTTAAGCGTGGTGTGTTCCTAAGTTTTCAAAACTGTTTTTCTAAACTTTGTTCTCCTTGGAGCTATTAAATTCTGAAAATTTCATAGAGAATCAAAATTTGGTGTTTAAAAAAAGAATAAGACATGAAAATAAAAAGAAATGAATAGTTTGAGGGGTTATTTATATAAGAGTTTCGTGAAATTTCTTCAATAAAATTTTTCAAAATTCTTTAACGTAAAGTTCTTAGGTTAAAGATTTAGCGAGCACTTCAGTTTATATTCAGTTTAAAAAAAATTTCTTTGAGTTTTTTAACGATTCCAAAAGCTTATGATATTCAAATACTATAATAGTAAAAAACCTAAATTCGGGAGCACATCTCAGAAATTATTGAAACTAAATTTGTGGTGTATTTGTACTTCTCTGATTGATGATTATCAATGATACCTAGCGTCAGCACGGCGTCGATTTCTGACCACTTACGCACTTAATATTTAAGAAAAAACATTTGCACTTGGAGTTTTCTACCAAGATAAGCCAAAAATATTTTTTGAAAAAATTTTTAATTATGTTTAGGGGGTTGTGGGGTTGCCAAGTGTAAAAAAGTCGAGTTTTTTTGAACTTTGTCCTCCTCGGAGTTAAATTTTAGGAATTCTCAGAGATTATTTAAAGTTGCTGAGTTAAAAAATTGAATGCAAAAAAAAAAAAGTTTTCTTGATAATTCTAAGGGGGTAGATTGGCTTTGAAGTTTCAAAATTTCTGTTCAAAAAATTCCTTTCACTGCCATTAGAAGCGCGTTGTACAAAAACAGATACTAGACGGAGGTATTGAAAATCCGGAGGTAGTCTTCATCATTAAATATTTTCCACGAATTTTGGGATAAAAATATTTTTGAAAACAATTTCGAGATTTTTTTCAAAAATTATTGAAAAATCCAAAAAAATTTCAATAACCGGGGAAAAACATGAACCTTCAATGGATATCAAACGAAAGTTGACAACATTTCTTAAGACTTCTTGGTGAAAATAAATATTCAAATGTTACTCCTGCGCTGTGTATTACATAATATCAAAACATCGAGTTTTCATTGAGGAAGATCACTATTACATTACTGTGATCCGAAAGTGATCAGACGAAACATTATTGACGAATTATTCAAGAGCTTAGAACATCATTAACCTGATGTGCCAGCGTATTCAGAAGGCATTTTGACTAGTTTTCACACTAGAGGCTGAGCGTTATGCAGCTGAAAAAACTAAATGTTTTTTGTCATTTTTTTAATAATTATCAAAAGTCAGTAGCTCGCCTTGCAGGAAAGAGTTTTGATAAATTGCAAAACTTAATCAACTGAATAATCTCGCGATATACCAGACATAGTGTACGTGGTGATAATCAATTGTCAAAAATGTTCGAAACTTGACTTTTAATAAGATAATTTTTTTTTGAACAATTCCAAATTTTCTGAATATTTTTTATTAAGAATGAATCAGAAATACATGTCATCACCATTACTGTGCGTAAAAATCGTTGAAAGATAATTGTTGTAATATAATAAAAAAATGACCATAAATTGAATTAGACTTTGTGTTATTGGTTAACTTGTGTTTCAATTTCATCTATTTAATCTCTTGGGAAAAACAAATCGAAAAATTAAGTGCTTCAATAATGTTCAGAACCTACTTCTCATTCAAAAAAAAATTTATCGCCATTTTTTAAGAAAATATGTCGATTATATCAGATTATTCAAAGATACATGAAATCTGAATTCAGCGTAATCGCGCCGTGAAAATTTGGGCCACATTTTGCAGTGGGTCGCTAGCATCAATAGAAGCGATAAAATAGGATGTTTATGTTATTATTTAATTATGTTAAAACATGAGCCCCAAAATCAGGTCCGAAGGTCTAAACAAGGCGGTAAATTATATCTTTCAATTTAGTTGTTGTTGAAAAAGAGCCCAAATCAGGCCGTTAGGTCGATAACAAAGATTTATATGTTATTATTTAATTATTTAGAAAAATGAAGCCGCCAAATCGGTCCGTACGGCCGCATAAAAAGGAATATATTTATATATTCTAATATATGTTGAAAAATGAAGCCAAAATGCGCGAAGGGTGTAATACAAACGGGAGGTTAATCAATTTTCAATTTTTTGTTGAAAAATGAGCCACCAAATTCAGGCCTTGGCCGATCAAAAGGGGGTTTATGTATATAATTTATAATAATTGAAAACAAAGCCTCAAATCAGCGATAGGCCGAATAAAGTGGGTGTTTTTTATATATAATATATTAATATTTGTTGAAAAATGAGCACTCAAATCGGAGCCGTAGGACATAGAAAGAGGATTTTAATGTTATTTTTTAAATTATAGATTGAAACATGAAGCCCAAACATCAGCCAGAAAGACTGTATAAGGGAGATAATGATTTTCAATTTAGTCTGTTCATAAATGGCCCACAAAATCGGCCGTAGGTCGATAAAAAAGGCGATTTTACTGTTTTATTATTAAAATGTTGAAAATGAAGCCCTAAATCAGCCGGAAGAGCCGCTAAACGGGATTTATATTATTGTTATTTTGCATTGACAATGAGCCACACAAATCGGCGAAGAAAGCCAAGAATTAACAGGAGCGGATGTTATTTTTTTGAACTTTGATTTTGTTGAAAAATGAACCGCGCCGTCGAAAAGAATCTTATTATGATGAGAAGGCCCGATGAAAGCACGGGATATTACGGGATAAATCTAATTTATATATTGTTGAAAAATGAGGCTCCAGAATGCCGAAGCCGATAAGAGGGATACACTATATTTATTACTTTTAAGTTGTTGAGAAAATAGTGAGCCCCAGAAATCGCGAAGTCCGATAAAGAGGGATTTATATCATATTTACTGTATTTAAGTTTAGTTGAAAAATGAGCCAACGGCCGAAAGGCCATGATAAAGAGGACTTATGATATTTTAACTTTTATCTGTTTGAAAAATAGCCCAATCGACCGAAGGCCGATAAACGAGGATTTTAGGATATTTGAATTGTTACTTTGTTGAAAATGAGCCCACAATTCGCGACAGGCCGAAAAACGGTGAATTATATTCATTAATTATTTTTGAAGAATGAGCTACAAAAATCGCGGAAGGGCCGATAAAGCGGGATAAAATATTTGTAATTTTTAAATGTTGAAGAAATGAGCCCCAGAACCGAAGGCCGTGAAAGAGAGGATACACTATTTATAATTAAGTTTGTGAAAAATGAGCCCAAATCGGCCGAAAGGCCGGATAAAGGAAATGTATATTGTTTAAATTTTAATTTCTGTGAGAAAATGAGCCCCACACGACCGAAGGACCGATAGAACGAGGATTTAATATTTTTTAATTTATATTTGTATGAAAAATGAGCCCAAATCGGCCGAAGCAAACATAAACGGGGAATATAATATATATTATAATTAATATTTGATTGAAGATGAAGGCCCAATCGGCCGAAGGCGGATAAACGGGGATAAAAATTTTTAATTTTATAATGTTGAAAAAATGAGCCCCAGACTTAAGCCGAAGGCCGATAAAGAGTGATATATATAACAAATTTTAAATTATTGTTGAAGACATGAGGGCCCAAAATCAGCACGAAGGCCGAACTAAAAGAAGATGTTTTGCTTTGTAATTTAGTAAAAAAATAAGCCCCAAAAATTCGGCCGAAAGGCCGATACAGTGAGATTTTAATGTTATGCAAGAATTTGACAAATTTGTGAGAAACCTAGACCCAAATCGGCCGAAGGCCCGATTAAGGGGAATTATACTTTTTAATTTATTGTTGAAAAAAAGACCCCACAATCGGCCTGAAGACCGGATAAGAGAGGATACTATATTCATCATTTTAACGTTTGTTCAAAATGAAGGCCCAAATTCGGCCGAAGGCGATAAAGGGGGAATTTATATATTTGTTTGATAAATGGCACCCCATATCACCGAAGGCCGATAAACTGCAGAGATTTATATATTTTTAATTATTAATTTTGATTGAAAAATGAGCCCCAAAGTCCGCCGAGAGCCGCAAACGGGAAATATTAATATAATACTTTATTTTGTGCAACAATGAGCCACAATCGGCGAAAGGGCCGATTAACGGGGATGTTATTTATTTTTGATTTATTTTTGTGGAAAGATCCCCCGATCGGCCCGAAAGGCCGATAAAAAAATGATATTAATATTACAGAATTAATTTTGTGAAAGAATGAGGCCAAACTCGGCCGAAGGACCGATAAAAGAAAGAATGTTTTGTTTTAAATTTGTATAAAAAAATAAGCCTCAAATCGCCGAAAGGCCCGAATAAAGTGAATTTATGTTTGAAATTGAATTCTGTAGAAAAATTGAGACCAAATCAGCCGAAGGACCGAATTGAAGGAGGGATATTATATTTTTAAATTTTATTTGACTGGAAAATGAAGCCCAAAATCGGAGCCGTAAGGCCGATTAAGAGACGCATATATATTTAATATCATTAAGTTGTTGAAAGAGCGCCCAAATGCCGAGCAAGCAACGTATTGAAGGTGAGTTTTAAGTTTATTATTCAATTAATCTTGAAAAATGAGCCGCTAAATCGCCGAAAGCTGATAACTAGAGAATTTCTACTTTTTTTAATCTTTATACGTATTCAGAAAAATAGCAGCCCACAATCAGCAGTCGAAGCGATAAAAAGAGGATTCTTTGTTTATATGATAATTATTTGATGAAGAAACTGAGCCCCGAATCGGCCCAGAAGCGCTGAATAAAAAAGGATTTCTATTTTAATTTCATTTTTTCGAAAAGAGCCTCAATCAGGCCCTGCAGATCTGTTGAAAAATGAGTCCAAATTTCAGAAACTTGTTCAAAATTTGAAATAAAACATTAAAGTTTTAATATTTGAAAAAAAATGAGTAAAAATAAAACCCCTCTCAATCGGCTTCCGGCTTTTAGGCCCATTATTGAATTGATATTTATTTCAAACATGGAATTTTTTAAGGGGGACCCAAGCATGAAAACGACTTAAAATATATTGACAAAAACTGAAACTTATTTACTTTATAAACATCCAAAAATCAACTTTGTCGCTAATTCCAACATTTTGCCGTTTCGCGCCGCTAGAAATGAAAGTTAAAATCATTTTTAAAAAAATTTGCTTCTCATCCGTTTTACTAACATGATGTTGTGAGTTAAGAAATACAAAAAAATTAAAACTTTTGTCAAAGACTCAGTTTTGGCAGAAATTTTTAGAGTTCGAAAATCTTCAAATTCGTGCCTCAACAGTCGTTCGCTAAGCAAGCTTTCCATAATCTAAGAATTTCCAAGTCTTTCTTCGTGGTTTTTTGAAAGGCGCTGACAAATTTTTCTAGATGGAAGATTACCGGTTTTCTCAATCGTTTTTCTGGTTAACTGCATTTAGGATAAATTCAAGAACATATGACTTGCAGCCGAGGTTTCGATCATTCCACCTACTAGTTGAAACTTGAGCTCCCACCGGTATTTTTGTGAAAGTACATTCGGAAAACACCTTTCATGCCGTTGCGAACCTCTAAAGGGTAACCTCGTCGTGCGAAATGCGGTTTTCACTGGTTTTTTATGGCACATATCTGTAAAAACATACATTTGATACCTTATTGTTTAGCTGGTTGATTAATCTGCATCTAAAATCCTCGATATCTCAAACTATTAACATTGAGGATCCACTGTATTTGCTCGACCAATCAGGAACGAGCGTCAAAGTATAGTCCATGATTTGTAGCAAAAAAGCCTATTTCTTCGTGAGTTTTTGGCGCTAGAAAAATTATTTTTCGATTTATGACACACACGCACGGGTCTGTTACTCTCGATATGAAAAATTCAAAAATTAATTCGGTCAGAAAATGCAAAAAAAAACTTTTTGAACTGATTTTAAAAGGCTTCGCAGAAACGCCTATTTCTTCCTGGATGTTTCAAATCACAATATTGAAACATATATTAATGAACAGCTGATACCTTGCGGAGGACGGTCTATTAAAACTAGAATTTCGATAGTTTTTCTTTCCAAAACAGTACTTCTAATTCCTGAAAATCCATAATTTTGACTAAAAATGCTTAAAATTAGAACAAGATATTTTCAAAATGATGTAATGTAGGTTCCTGACTAAGTATGGAGATAACAACAACTACCATTCATCTTCATATAGTCCATATTTTCAGAAAAAAATATTCAAAATAAAATCAAAAAATTGTGGGTTCAGCCTCATTTCATGAGAGGTACCCCCTAATCGGCCTCGGCCGATTTGGACCTAATTTTTCAACAAAATTCAAATTCTAATATCCCCCTTTATCGACCTCAGCCGATTTGGGGCTCACTTTCAAAAAATGAAAATGTTATATCCCCTTTTATCGGCCTTCGCCGATTTGTAGCTTATTTTCATCAAAATTAAAATTATAATATAAATCCACCTGAATCGCCCTCGGCCGATCTGGGGCTCATTTTTCAACAAAATAAAATAAAAATAAACAAAATTAAAAATATAATACTCCCTTTATCGGCCTTCGGCGATTTGAGGCTCATTTTCTACCAAATTTAAAACATAAAAAACCCTTTTATCGGCCTTCGGGCCGATTTGAGGCACATTTTTCATCAAAATAAATTATAAATTAATATCCACCTGTATCGCCCTTCGGCCGATCTGGGCTCATTTTTCAACAAAATAAAATCAAAAAAATAACATCCCCGTAATCGGCTGCGGCCGATTTGGTGGCTCATGTTCAAGAAAATAAATTAATAATATAATATCCCCGTTATCGGCCTTCGTCCGATTTGGGGCTCATTTTTCAACAAAATAAAATTAAAAATATAAAATCTCGTTTATCGGCTTCGGTCGATTTGGGGTTCATTTTTCAACAAAATAAAATTATAAATATAATATCTCCTTTATCGGCCTTCGGCCGATTTAAGGCTCATTTTTCAACACAAAATAAAATTATATATCCTCCTTTATCGGCCTTCGACAATTTTGGCTCATTGAATATAAAATTTCAAACATAAATTGAAAATAATATCCCCTTTATGCCCTTCGGCCGATTTTGCGTCATTATTCACACAAAATATTATGAATATAAATCCCCTTTATCGGCCTTCGCCGATTTGGGGCTCATTTTTCGATGAAATAAAATGAAAATATAATACTCTTTATCGGTCTTTCGGCCGATTTGGGGCTCATTTTTTAACAAAATTAAATGGAAATATAACTCCCCTTTATCGGCCTTCGGCGATTTGGGGCTCATTTTTCAACAAAATAAAATTAAAAATATATATTCCATTTATCGGCTTCGGCCGATTTTGGCGTCATTTTCAACAAATTAAATTATGAATATAATATCCCTCTTTATCGGCCTTCGGCCGATTTGGGGCTCATTTTTTGATGAAATAAAATAAAAATATAGTATCCTTCTTTATCGGTCTTCGGCCGATATGGGCCTCATTTTTTAACAAAATTAAATGAAAATGATAATATCCCCTTTTATCGGCCTTTGGCCGATTTTGGGGCTCATTTTTAACAATTATTAATGGAAATATAATATCCCCTTTATCGGCCTTCGGCCGATTAGGGGCTCATTTTTCAACATAATTAAATACAAATATAAATCGCCCTAAAATTTGGGCTTATTTTTTTCAACGAAATTATATATTGAACATAAAATTCAATTAATACATTTCTGCATTGTTTGTCATAAAAATGCACCAAATCAATTATTATGTCTTGAACGCATAAAATAATCTAAATGACAACAAAAAATTTTTCGAAAGGTTTGCCTTCTTTGGTTTTTGAGCTTATTTTGAGCTTATTTGTAATTTTAACCAGGGAGGAGACAGATTTTTTGAGGCGTTATGTCTTAAAAACGGTGATTTTGTGCATGTTCTAGTAAAAAATAGCACTTATCGACAAAACGCTGCTGTAAAGTTTTGAATAGTAATTCTACAGGTATCTTAAAATTTAGGTTATTTAAAAAATAAAACCTGAGAGGAGATAGATTTTCCGTTTGTGCTTAGGTGTCCCTGTCTCGCTTATGTGTCGGAGTGTAACATAGAAAAAAGTTTTGAAACATTTTTGACGCAACTGGAGGCTAGTTTCACAAAACTGGCTTATTGAATTATATCTCCTGCGGACCCCTGATTGTCTAATTTTGATCGAGAAAATCCCAAATTACGACCAGGGACACCAATACGAGTTGTTAGTATTTTGTTATCTTTAATTTTTTTTTCATATTTCGAATTCAGCTCTTTGAGGAAGCATAGGACAGCCTATGATCATTTTTAAATTTTTTGACTTATTTTTGAATTTCTTGGGGTCAATTTACCCTAAATACGATTTTGTGAGGAATTTTGTTATTTAAAAATATTCTCAAATTTCGAATTTCGGCAAGCCGAGGACAGCCTTTGCCATTTAAGAATATTTTTATCTAATGTTCAATTTCTTGGGGTCGATTTACCATACAAGGGTGCAATTTAATACAAGTTTGTGGTAATTTGTTTATTTTTAAATTATTTTCAAATTTAGAATCCAGCTCTCGAGGAAGCATAGGACAGCGTTGATAATTTTTGAAAATTTTCAACTATAGTCTGAATTCCTTCGGTTCGATTTACCCTAAATACGATTTTGTGAGAATTTTGATTATTTTTAATATATGGACACCCGCCTCAGAGTACAAATCCTAAATATTGAGAATGCGAAATCTGAACACATTTCAAGGGTTTTGATTGTGTGCTAATATCTTGAGTTCTCGTACATTCAAATATTAGGATTTGTACTCTGAGGGCGGGTAATCCATATTCTCAAATTTCGAATTTCAGGAAGCCTAGGACAGCCTATGATCATTTTTGGAAATTTTAAACAAGATTTTTGAAATCTTTGGGGTCGATTTTCACCATAGGCAAAAAAAATCGATGCTTAGCGCCCACGCAAAATTGGGGCCCAAGTTCCACGGCGCGCGGCGGCGGATACGCTACCCCAAAAAGTTGATTACCTTAGAAAAAAAGTAGAGGCACTAAGGATCAGAGCTCATGACCAGGAGAATGATAGGCGAGAGCCATAACCACTCAACCATGGAGACTTACCAATTGCAATCAAAACTCGATCGTATATCATTTTGTACATTTTTTAAAATTGTTTTTGAATTTTAAAACTTTCCAGGTGAATTTTAAATTTTTTTTTATTTTTCTGAGATCAATTTTCAACCTTTATCTCCAACAAAAATTATGCTTGTCTACCACATTTTATTTTCGCTGTGCCTGAACTTATTCTAGGACATTTAGTTACCTTTTTACGTATTCCACCAAAATTCTTGAAAAATTTAAGGTCGACGGTGCTGACGCTACTTTAAGGAGTCAAAATGTCTTGAAACTTGGCATACAGGTTAAGTGAACCTTTTTTTATAAAGAACCACCCGAAAAAACTCATTTCAGGTTTTAATGACGTAATGGTGACTAATCATAAAAAACTTAAATTTTGATATCATGTAAATCACACAAATGATATTTTTGCAATTTTATTACAGCCAAAAGTCTTAAATGTTGTCAGCTTTTGTTTGATATCCATTTGCGGTCACTTCCGGCACTCGAAAGTTTGGGATTTTGAGATTTTTGAAAAAATCTCAAAATTTTTTTTAATTTTCAAAAATATTATTTCGGATTCTCTGCAAAAAATAAAGAAGAAAAGCTTCCTCGATTTTGTATACCTTCTAGTCTGTTTTGTCACAACGCGTAACACTCTACTGTGGTCATTTCTGGCGGTTGAGAACAAGTGAAACTTCGATATTAGAGAAAATCGGAGAGTCGCGGCGTGTCGGAGCCAAATTTTTAATATTTATCGCAAAAACGTTCAAACTATAACATACTATAAATTTAAAAATTGACTCTTTTCTTGACTTTTTTTTATGGCAACATTTCTGAAATTTCAGCAAATCGAAAGTTTCGATATTTGAAAAAATCCTAAATAGTTTTAAATTTAATAAAAGTATTCTAGGACATTAAGTTTACCATTTTTACGTCTTCCACCAAAATCTAGAGAAATTTAAGGTCGACGGTGCTGACGCTAATGATGACTGTAAGATTTGTTGAAAAAATATTTTTTATTTATTAACTGTATTATAGTACTCTGAAATCGCTCAAATAAAAATGAAATTATATGATTAAAAAAAAGATTGCTCAGAGTTGATCTGCCAATCATCTGGAATATAAGCCCCTACGGTGTATTTTTTTCAATATCGCTAACATAAATGCTGGCTAATAAAATTTTACCTGAATTTATTTCTAATGTTAACGAGAACGAGCTTATAAATAATGAAGATTATGATGAATTTTGAAATTGATATTAAGCATTTATACGGGGCAATATTGCAGAAGTTTTTGGCAAAAATATTAGCACATTTTGGCAATATGGGGCACCCATTTTTTACTGAGGCCTATAACAGGAATTTTATTTGAGCTTGAGATTTTGCTTAGGTTAAATTCGGCAATATCAGCACTTTCGGCAATTTTGGCTTCCTGTAAAGGAGTCCAGACGCATATCTTAAAGTGACGAAGAGAGACTATAATAAAAAGAGGGATGCCCCGCGCTTGAAAACGCGGCGGGATTAAGTAGAGTGTTTTTGCGAAACCTCAACTTGTGTTACGCAAGATTTTGCTCAAGGCAAGAGTGGTCAAAAGGCAGCAGTGAGTTTCTGAGAAAAAAATAAGCTAGGCTTTTACCGACTCGGTCCCCGGACTAATATGTTATAACTTCAACATGTTTACTCGAAAACAGCAGGAAGGTGGTTCCTTAAAACAAAAGACAACAAACAGAAAATATCTAGTTTATTTGTTAGTAATCAATTGACTTAAGGGGGTAGGTGTCGGTAATTTTTAGGCCCCTTATAGAATTAATTTATGATAATTAATATCGGTTATGTCTAAGTTGAACCAAAGAAAATCTCGTGGTGGCAATCTTTTTTTTCAAAACAATCTAGAACAAAATCTATAATTTTCAAAATTCGAATATTTTGTTGGCTTACGCCGCATAACCGGTATTCACCATGATATGAACATTTTCTATTAGTGAATATGACCCACCGAAAACGATCGATGACATTAAAATTATCGGAAATGTCTTTAATCGAATTCTAGAAATTTCAATTATTTTTAAGCCAAAATGTTAAACCTAATTATCGAATTTGACGCTGATTGGTTAAAAATTTTGATTAGCTGTTAGCCAACTTTTTGATCAGTGAAATCTCAGCTTCAATTTGGTGGTACTTTTGTTCCGATCAGACGAACTATTTTTCGAACTTTTCATTTCCGGTTTACTTAGTCATATTTCTAGAATTCTAGGGTGAAATTCAAAAATCCGAGCCTAACTATATGACGGACACTATATTCATACCTGAGTCGAAAAAAACGGTCTTATTCTGAACATCCGTCTAGGAGAAGTATCACTTTGAAGACGAAAATTGTAAAATCGGCGTTCAAAAAGTGATTCTAGAAAATTCAAGAGCGACATTCAAAAAAATGGCTTAAACATGTTAGTAACCTCACTTTCCCGTACTCTGTGTTAAATTTTCAGACGCTTTGTATGTGGGGTTTAAAAGAAAGATAGATTTTGAAAAAACCGTTTAGTGCTCTAGAATAGACTCACCAACTGGTGGTGTGATGTAACAAGGTTGACTTTGAGATGTGTAATCGTTAGACGAAGGCTAGATCTACAAACAAGTATCCTCAGAATTTTTACAACTGCCTAGATTTGTTCTGAGGCGTGATTGAAAGGTACCAGATCACGGCACCTACCCCCTTAATCATTAATTAATATTAATTCACCACTATTTATTTTAGCCATTTTGGGGCTTTGACGGATAAAAATACAAAAAATGAGAGCGGAATTTTGAGCTTTTTAAAATGTTCAAAAAATATTGACCGAAACGGTTTAAAACGGAAACTATTTCGTCACGTGATTTTATTCGGACTTTGATGTATAAGAAAAAGTCTTAAAAACGTTCGAAATTGACCTCATATTTATTCAAATTGGAAAAACATTTTTCATTGACCTCAAAAAGTTAACCTATAACTGAGTTCAGATTGATTGGATTAGCAGCCTAATAAAAAACTAAAGTTGTCTTAAAAATTTTCCAATCCAAAAACAAGTTCATTTATGCCGTTCATGGGTTTGAAAAATACAAATCAATGTCGCGACATGCGCGGCAGTTCAATATCAATTTAAGACTTGGATACTTTACCATTATGAAAAATTTTCATGCCAAGCCCACCAAAAAGTTTTTGGTCTCAAAAGTTGAGAAGGGTTCGACACCCTTCAGCGAAATTAGAGAAATGAGGTAGATTGATCATTTTTTAAAATTCGATTTAGTAAAAAAAGTGCATTTTGAAACTTTCGTTATTGAAAAAAATTTCACAAAATTTTCAAAATTTTTTATTTTTCATTCTACATTCCTGTCACCAAAATCGTCTTGTGTCAAAAAATTGGCCATTTCTGAGTATGACGGTACTGATGCTAGTTTACGTCAGGTGGTTCGTAAAAATATATACTGAATTTCGTAAACATGTTTATATCTCTCTTATACCAGTTGAAAAAGATTTTCGTGCAGGCGAAAATATTAAGCAAATAAAATGCTACCAAACGTTGGTATGGAATTTGCGTCAATTTGCATTGATTTTGACTGATCATAACAAAACCGGCGCACCGCTATAGCGCGCTACTCCTTTGATTAGTCAAGTGTTATTTAGTCATAACTCGTAGACTCGATTTATGGTGACGCGTCGCATACACCATTTAATCGCAGTTTACGACGCATTTACGGACGTTTCTTATCCTTATAAATGCCTTTAAATTCGTTTAAATTTTTTTTGTTTTTTCATTATATAGAAAATTGGCTGAATATTATTTTAAGCTATTGAAATGTATGTTGAAATGAAACTTTGCTAATATTGGCTCGATTTATAAGTGGGTACAGATTCATGTCTAAAGTCTACGAGATAACAATTGATAAGAAAGTCTCATTTCTTTCAATAATGCAGATAAAAGTTTTTAAACATATGTTTCCTGATTTTTCTGACAAATACAGTAGTTAGGCTGTCCCACGTCAAAAATCATCGGAAATTGACTTAAATCTATCAATTATTTTATTTCGGGATGATATGGAGCGTTTTACGACGAAAAAATGTTTTCGTCAAAATTTTTTCATAATTTAGATTATTTTTTTTTACGCCACAGCCAGTTTCGCAAGACTAAATTTTTCACCGGATGTCCCGTTATACCGGAAATTTACCGGTAAAGGTCTAAAAAGACGATTCTGAAAACATTACACATCCTTCAAAGCAAATTTTTTGGCAGTTAGTACAACTTTTTGTCAGAAAATTTTTGGCAAATTTAATTTTGTCATATGACACCGCTAAAAGGGTCAAATTACAGCTTTTTGTAGCTTTTAATCAAAGGGACCTACGAAGCTTGAAATATGCTTACATGGGTAGTTTTTCAAAAGAAAATAATTGACAAATTGTTTTTTGTCATATGACCCCCTTAAAGGGGTCAAATAACAGTTTTAAGCATCTTCATACTTAGAATACTTGTGGAATTTAAAATATACTTATCGGGGTATTTTTTCAACAAAATTTTTTTGACAATAACTTTTTTGTTATATGACACCTCCCAAGAGGTAAAATTACATTTTTATACATCTTTAAACATATGGATCAACGGCCCTCAGAGTACAAATCCTAACTATTTGAATGATACAAACAACGCAAGATATTAGCACCCAATCAAAACCGTTAAATAAAGAATAATCCTATTTCATTGGTCAGATTAGGAAATGATCAACCAATCAAATGCTCAGATTTCGCATTTTTCAAATAGTTAGGATTTGTACTCTGAGGGCGGTTGATCCATATATTACATGTGGACCTGAAATTATACTTATCTGGCTAGTTTTTCAAGCGAAAATGTTTGGCAAAACTTTTTTGTCATATGACACCTCCTGAGGGGTCAAATTACAGTTTCAGGCATCTTTTAACTTAGAGGACAAATTTGCCTGAAAATATACTTATTGGGTAGTCTTTCAAGCGAAAATGTTTGGCAAAACTTTTTTGTCATATGACACCTCCTAAGGGGTCAAATTACAGTTACAGGCATCTTTTAACTCAGAGGACAAATTTGCCTAAAAATATACTTATTGGGGTAGTTTGTCATGAGAAAATGTTTAGCAATACAATATTTTCATATTAAACACCTGCTGGGTCCTTATAACTCCATATCAACATCTATATAATATGCTACACAATCGCAGCTTTAATAACAAAAAAATAACTCGGATTTTTGCCTAGTCATTGAGCGTTATAATGTGAATTGTATGAGGTTTGTATGAAAAATTTTTAAAAATTTGGAAATTATTTTCGGAAAATTTTAACTTTGTAGGATCGCGCAATAATAACAGGGCTTATTTGTTTCAATCTTAACTCGTAGACTTTAGACATGAATCTGTACCCAGACTCGATTTCCGGCAACTAGTGACCATTCTATAGATCGAGCCATATAAGCAAAGTTTCATTATCAACATACATTTTTCAATAGCTTAAAATAATATTCAGCCAATTTGCAATAAAATTAAAATAAAAATAAAAAAATTCCGATGAACAAAAAGGCATTTAATGGGGATGAGAAAAAAAAATTCGCGAAAATGTACCCCAGTGACGGGCAGCAGTGCAATAATCATACGAATTCAAACGTTTATTTATATTTTGAACTACTGTTTNAGTCTTCGGTGTGAAAATTATCTCGCTCATGGTTTAACAAAATTGTTCAGAAGCTTAAAATTAACTATGCTTTTCGAACGATTAAAACATATAAGGTATTAAGCCTGAAGTGAAGTGTGATTCGTTGGCCAATCAGCGCGAAGACACTCCATCAAACATCAGACACTCCCACCCTACTCTAGTTACTAGACTCAAAACCAAATTTCAAAGAAAATAGGTTTAGTACAGGTTCGAGCACGTTCTACACCAACGTACTACACCAACGTTAGTAGTTATATCAGGCCCCGGAAACGCGGCGAATCGGACACGTTTGGCACAAACCCAACTTTTTTTCAACAGGTGCTCAGACATAATGGCGCCGAGCCTTTTGTCGCGGCATGATCAAACATCTGAATCATAATGAAAATAAATTTTACCCGAAAATAATGCTTGGAGAAATTGACCAACAAAATTTTTGGTCAATTTTCAAACATATTTTTGGTCAATTTTTCAAAAAAATTTTCGTCAATTTTGAAAATAATTTTTGGTCAATTTTCAAAATTATTTTTGGTCAATTTTCAAAAAATATTTTTTGTCAATTTTTAAAATTATATTCTGTCAATTTTTCGAACATATTTTTGGTAAATTTTTCAAAAACAATTTGGTTATTTTTTCAAAATAAAATTTGGCCAATTTTCAAACAATATCTTGATCAATTTTCGAACATATTTTTGGTCATANAAAAAAATTTTTGGTCAATTTTCAAACATATTTTTGGTCAATTTTTCAAAAAAATTTTCGTCAATTTTGAAAATTATTTTTGGTCAATTTTCAAAATTATTTTTGGTCAATTTTCAAAAAATATTTTTGGTCAATTTTTAAAATTATATTCTGTCAATTTTTCGAACATATTTTTGGTAAATTTTTCAAAAAAAATTTGGTTATTTTTTCAAAATAAAATTTGGCCAATTTTCAAACAATATCTTGATCAATTTTCGAACATATTTTTGGTCATTTTTACCAAAACATTATGGTCAATTTTCAAAAAATATTTTTGGTTTATTTTCAAATAACATTTTTGGCCAATTTTAAAACATATTTTTGGTCAACTTTTAAAAAATATTTTCGGGCAATTTTCAAACATTTTTGTGGTCAATTTTCAAAATATACTTTTGACCAAGTTTTCAACAACAAAATTTGATAAAATATCAAACAATATTTTATATTTGAATAATTAAAACTTTTGTATT
>SCLH01000193.1:246885-265874 GCA_004367855.1 Oikopleura vanhoeffeni
AGTAAGTTTGAAGATGCTAGAAACCAATTCTGTCAAATTCATCATTTTTGGTAGTTTTAATGTTAACAAACTTACTTTCGTTTCTGATATCCAATCTTGAAGCATTAAATCGTTTGCGACATCTTGATTGGTTTTGTAAAATATGTCAATGGTTGCCTTTGAATACTTTTCTATAATATGCCAATAGGAAATACTGTCCTCCCTGTAGCCAAATTCTTTGATCTTGAAAATAAATATGAATAATTATTTTTTCTCTTTTATTTTCGAAATTTAGACATTCAATTATTTTTGTTTAACTGACCGTTTCTTTATCCATCAATCCTCGGTTAAATAATTTTTTTAGAGTTAAAAATTCGTCAAAATTGATGCTTTCCCAAACTTTTTTTTGGAATAAGTTATTTCCAGCGATTGAAATAAAACTTTGTAAAATACCACCTTCAGGAAGTAACGCTTGTCTTGCAAGAGTATTAATCGATGGGAGAGTATTCAAATGTTGGAACAAGAAGCAATAAATTGGATGGTTTGTAGGGAGACACCGGTACATTGCACATGCAAAAGGCTCAAGAATCAAATGCGACAAAATCAAATGATCAGCAATTTGTTGAATCTAAATTTGAACTTTAATTACAAGTTGCGAGCGATGAAAATCAATGATTGTATTACAATCATTGTAATAATAAAAAACCTTAGAACCTATTAGTTTTATATTCTTACGTTTCCGTTAGATGCACTAAAACATATTTTAGCCAGAAGCCAATCATTTGCTTCGTCATTTGGTGTCCAAACTGGATTATTTTCAGATCTATTCGCATGAAGTTGAATTGCAATCGGTCGGAGAAAACCATTTTCAGAGTATAACAAAAGTAGCGGACTGCAAATGTGAAAGTCCTAAAAAATGAAATAAACAAAGCTCCGACAATCGATTCAATTGTGATTAAGTCACAGCCAAGTAATTGTATTGATACGATGTTAATTACAAGGGGTCGGTAGTAAGAAACAGATCGTATATCGGGCATGTTTAAGTCGGTAATTGTTTTGGCTGGTAATTATCTTGATTTTTTTTGTTTCATAACACATAAGTTATGTGACATAAACAATAACTTTAACTGAATTACTCATAACAAATTGTTATTAACAATACAAATTAGATTAATAAAAAACTATCGGCTGATTAGTTTTATTGACACGAAGAATTCATTTTATTTTTGTATGCTTATTATCGTTAGCTTAATCGGTATAAATATGCTTCAGCTCATTAAATTCACTTCTTATCCATTTTCGGAAAGATTTGAGTTCAGTCTTCACTTTTTGCTCGTAATAATTTTATAAAATCTTAAGATTATGAAAACTTTCCGCAATTTTTTCAAAAATGTTTTGTGTCATTTTTATTGAAATTTCTTAATAAAAACTAGAAGAATAATCACTTTAACTTTGGTCAAGGATCCTCAGATATTTTAAAGCGATCTTTGCAATACTATATATTTTTTAAGATCTTTATTAAATTTTTCTTAAATATTTTGAAAATATTACTCGTTTCTTGTTCAAACATTTTTAAACTTTTTTTTTTGAATTCAAAGACTTATAATATTGCGAATACCACCTTTCATTTATCAAAGATGTCCTCGTTTTGTTTCGACGCTCTTGTTTATACTCTAAATCTTAATTTTTGCAACGAAACTACGGTTAAGTTCTTTGAGTTTTTTGAAAATTATTTTCAATTATGACGTACAAATCGTATAAACACAATTCAAATAAATTGCATTCGGTGATCGGAGCCGCTTGCTGTGGTTACTAACTAATAAAATTAACGCAATCTCCTGTTTTTTTAAAGGCGATTTATAAATTTAAAATTATTGATTTGAAACGAATGAGATTATACGCAGTAACTTCAGAGGTGGCACTGTGTCACTAGCAAATTTCAGTCGAAAAAGTTTAAATTAGAAAATTCTGTAGTGCCGAAAAGTTTACCATCAAGAGTTTCCAAATGTAAGTCACATATTTCACTGAACGGTAACCCTAAATTTATAAAGCTTACTTTACACTCTATGTCTTCAAGTATTGAATTGTCAACCATAAATAGTTTTCCGGCTGCAATTTCTGATTTAAGTGTTTTTCCTTCAGGAAGTAATCCAATGATATCAGTATCTTCAATTGTGTACGCATTTGTGGGAATATCATTGAAAACTTTTATAACAGCATGAGGTCTTAAATAGTCTTCTAGTGGTCAAATATCAACAGTATCTAACGCACTTTAGAGTTCAGGGACTTTTTGATGAAAACAAATGAACTTTAGCATGAAGTTAACAAAATTACAGTATGTGTTTTTTTTGTACTGTATACCTGATATTGTTTCTGTTATCTTTAAATAAGGAAAAAATGAAATATTTGCTAACCGTGATCCGTCTGTTTGCTCCCTTGCAAATTCCGCGTCAGATTGCCATTGTCCTACTGTATTTTCATTGACTGGCCAACCATTTGCAATTAATTCTGGTTTCACTAATCCTGTTATGACTTCAGAAACATTTCCAAATGGCTTTTGAAATTTTCCTTCGACAACAAATTTATCAAGTTTTGTCCCAATTGCTTGCTCTATAAATTCAACTTGTCTTTCGTAACTCCATTGAGTATTTTCTGGAATCTTTAACGCATTTTTGAAAATAAAATGACCGCTTAGGCCAAATTCTGTTTCGTCAGACCATGGATTTTCGGCTTTCATTTTTGCAATCCATTCTCGTTGATATTTTTGAATAACATCACAAGGAATTTCGCTTCCAGTTATTGTACGGCTTTCAGGAATCTTCATTGTATTGTGAATCCATTTATTAATCGGAAAATAATAAGTTTCTTGATGCTTTAGAATTTCGACGTAATCAAGGTTAATGCTGTCCGATCCAATCAGTGAACTTGCCAATGCTGAATAATAAATCTGCTCAAAATTCGTTCTTATGATTATTTGAATTTTAATGAATTTCAAAAAATAATTTTGGAACTCTAGATCTCTCTTCAAAAAGCCCGTGATTTACACTTCGAGTGACCACAATGTGTTCGCCGTGCTTGACCTCATTTCACACCTGTCATTTCTTAACAAGACATTTTGATAAGGGGGGTTTCATTTTGGTCACTTAAACCCCGCGATTTGAGTGACCAAAATTTTGATTAACCAGTAAACTCTCAAGCTCAAATAAATTGGGCACTTGGAGCGCGGGTTGAGTAACGAAAATTTTGAATTTTAAGGGAATATAAGTTTTTTGAGATTTTAGCTCCTCCCACCGCGGTATTTAAATGACCAAACTTTTTAATTTTTTAAATACCCAAGAGAAAAACTTAGAATTTGTTTGTATTTTGGTCATTTAAACCGCGAGCTGAAACTGGCCTAATTTTAGTCACTCAACTGACACTTGATTAACGACGTGTCGGCATAAAATTTTTTGCGTGCATTTATTTTTCCTATTTGTATTTTGTAAGCTTCACTTCAGAGATCGTTTAAATGCTGACGAGTTTCTTAAAACGAAGTCGGGTAAACAAGTGAGGAAACTTTTCTGGATTTCTTAGTGCGAAATAAAATGTTGCCGTGCATTATATTCGATATGGCCATTATAGTTAAGCCTTGAGGTATTTTTCTAAAATGTAAGTCTCACATAATTCTATCAGCACTGGAGTACCGATGTCGTCCAAATGAATCGTATAAAAATTAAGTGTGCCAGTTTCAAGATCATTACGAAAAGCATCGTCAAGTGGAATAGCTTCTGTGGTTTTTCCAGAATCAGATATAATTTTCAAGGAAAGAATTCCATCTGTTCCAGCTAAAGCATGATTTCCAACTACTGCAATTATACCATAAGTAATTTTTGCTTCGGGAGCTTGATTCAACGGATTTATTATTGAATTAATAAAACCGCTGCAATATTCATACAACCGCAGCATATATTCAAACAACTGCATCATATTCTTAAAAAAATACGATTAAAAGAGGAGCGGGTTTTTGTTAGGTTCGAGGACTAACAATTCCAAAAACTTATCACATTTTTTCGAAAATTTAAAGTTGGAAATTTTTGTCAAAAGGATGGATCTTCATTGATGACCATCATATGATTAATCATGATAGTCGGTAAAATTATGATCTTAAAATTTTCAAATACTCTCAACATCAATTCAGAATTTTTCTCCTAACATCTCTAAGTACTTCTGATTTTTAAACAGCTTCCATGAGCTCGTAAATCAAATCTTAAAAAATGACTTTTCATTAAAAATAATATAATTTATAATTATAATTATAATAATGTACAATTCTGAATGTTAAAAAATTTGATATGAACTTTACACTTTAGTATTATTGTTGAGTATTGTTATTGAAAGTTTTATCGTTCACAGTAAAACTTTCGATAACAATACTCAACAATAATACTAAAGTTAAAAGTTCATATCAAAGTTTTTGACATTCAGAATTATACATACATTGTTATCTTACGAAGTCTATAAGCATTAAATAAAAAATGAAAATATACCATATAAACTTGTGTTAAATATTTCAGAATCCTTTAAAACGTTGTAAAAATCTTTTTGAAAAATTAACAATGATCAAAATATCGGCCAGGAAAAACAACTGTCAATTCTTTAGCCAACGAAACTTCATCTCAAAAACTTTTAATATGTGTGTTCGAATCCCACTAATGTTGTCTTAGTGATTGTTTTGAGTATGATTATAGGAAAGTGTGCTCGATATTGGAACCGCTAAATTTGATCAATGTGTAATCACTCAAGCAATCACTTAGACAATATGAGTGGGATTCGAACTCGCTCTATAGATAAAGTAAACGTTTTTGAGATGAAGTTAAATTTATTTTCTTTATCGTCGGCAATGACGATAATTCCGATAATTCCTGATTTTCTTGGGCGCTGAAATATGCGCTTATTTATAGGTCAATTTCTTCTTTAAGATACATTTCAGTCAACGTTTTCTTCCATTATTTTGCTGTGAAAAGTCGTGGGCGCTAAAATTCTACCAAATTCAATGAAAAACGTGTGCAATAAAAATCATCAAAATCGTGAAAAAATAAATTTTTGAACTAATTTTTATATGAAAACTGTTTAATTTTGAAATATAAAAAATAATTGGAAAATGGGATACTTCCTGAATATTTGACGCGCCGTGTAGAGCAAAAATAAACATTGCAAAAGTCGACGAAAATATGTACTCAAATTTTAAGCCGCTGATGCCTCGTTTTCCTAGAAGGTATCAAGATTTTTTGAGTTAAAATATAGACAGCAATTTGCAAGATAAATAATTCAGCAAAGTTTTCAAAATCGGTTTTTCTGATAATATTTGCTCAATTGTCAGCCAGTTCGAATACATTTCATAAGTAATATAATTGATTTTCGTGAACGTTTCACTTTTATCATAATTAATTGACGAGCATATTTAGAATCATAAAACAGTTTTTTCAAGTTCAAATTGTGATATTTAAGTATGTGAGTACTGGTCGCATCAAATTACTCAAAAATTTAATTGACCAAAATTATTTCTAAAATTTTATTTCTTCAAATATATTTAGACAAAAATAAGTTGATTAACTGTTTTGTTATTCTTATTGTTTCCCAAAAACGTATTTCAATCACGATTTGGTCTGAATTTCAGACAAAATTAGGAATTTACAATCGAGGGACAAAAAACATGGACCTAGGGGCTCTGCTTGAGACCCTTAAAAAAACAGAAAAAACTGTTTTTTGCCAATTTCAGCAGTGAATGGTTGATCAATCGAATCCATAAATGTTTCAGAAGCAAGGTTTCTTGTATTTTTAGTATTCAAAACGGTAATCTGTCGTTTGATTTTAAATATTTCACGAAAAGGTTAAAATACTTTAAATGTTATTAGATTATAATTTATTACTGACAAGTTTTGGTTCCACATCATTTTTCAAAAGTCAGTTATGAACAATTTAAAATAAGAAGACTTGGAAATCGTTTTTTTATTACAAATTACAGTGGGGGAAAATTCAATTTCAGATCCGCCTATTTCGAAATAAAGCGGGAAAAAATTTCCATTTTTTTGAACTTTCAGACTCGGGCGTTTTGTTACGACATGATATCGCTTAGGTCGCTTTTTTTTTAGGTTGCTCCACCTAAGGGGTATCTGTTTTGAGAGAACTAGACTAGATAGCGACAAACGGTTTTTCGCATCTTAATCTTAACCGAATTTGAAATGCAGGATTTTTTTCTTTTTCTCCGATGATTAAAACGGTTTTTTCGGTCATTTTGAGCAATTTCGATGACTGATTTTCGGTCACGTGATCAACCTAGGAAGCCAAAAAAATTTTTACCACATATTTTTGTCAAAGGTTTCACGTGCAGAAAACTATTTGTCGCTATGTTGTCTAGTTTTCCCAGTCCAAATCATGGTGGAGCAACCTAAAAAAAAGCGACCTTAGTATAAATAAGTATTGACAATTTTCGTCACTTTGAGTACCCTTAACAACCCTATTCCAATTTGGAAAAATTCTTAGACATATATTTTCTTGTATCATTTCACCATTGCGTTTCATTTACGGAGCTAAAAGTGACTATTGAGCAATTTTATTTTTCAACCAATCAGCGATCGGCAAAACTTTTTTTAAAAAAAAATAGCTAAATTTGAATCCCAAGTCATTTTCCTACTTAATGGTTGCCTTAATTTATTTCTTATTTTGATGGTTGCCTTAATTTATTTCTTATTTTGACTTTTTCTATCAATGCTAAATACCGTTGGTTTGTTTACACAACAAAATCAAAGAATCGGCTCTGGCGCCACCAGTGGTTCTCTTAGACTTCAAATTGCTTATATCGTTTCCACGAAGTTGATTCTTGCGCATCTTTTGCATATCTCAAATCATTGATTACGCATAATTCCATTTTTTGAGCACCTCTATTTCCGGTGCTACACCACGTGAAAATTTTCGATTATAAAATGTCAGACGTCAATTCAGAGCAGAAATTTTGGAACGTCTAAAAAACGGTTTTTGAGCACCTCAAATAGCGCCACCGATTGGTCGAAGCCAAAAACTACTCTGGATCCTAAATTTCCAGAATTTTAGTTTATAACTTATAAACTCTTTTATCGAGTAGCTATTTTTTTGCTAGGGAGCCCTAAATATAATATAATTTCGCTTTAGATATTTGGTTCTTAAATTAAATTCCAGAATGTCTTTAAAATAAACAATATTTTTATACCAGTACTCTAACATTATCAAATAGTCACAAAACTGCCACAAATTTCCCAAAAGAGTTGGTAAATTTCAAAACTGCCACATATGTCCAAAAAGCGTTGGTAAATTTCAAAACTGCCATAGATGTCCCAAAAGCGTTGTCGAATTTCAAAAGTGCCATGGATGTCCCAAAAGCGTTGGTAAACGAAAATCATGTCTCTTCAAAGATTTACGTTTTTCCACCAGAATTTAGCTTGCCATGAATGTCCCAAAAGCGTTGATTATCGATATACCGTACAAATCAAATAAAAAAACATGCTTATTTGCCCAGAATCTTCCACTCAAAATTTTACGTTTAGATATTTATACAATGCTTTTAGATGCCGGATACTCAATACTAAAAATAATTTTAATACTTAGCTGAAAATCTTGTAAATATTTATCGCAAAAATATCCGACTTACGTATGCGGCTCGGTNATTTTCAGAAGGGAGTCCCCGGGGACTTAAAATAATAGTCTAGGAATAGTTTGATAATTATCAAATAGTTTACACAAAAAATCTCCTCAGAGCGAAGCAAAAGAGAATTTTTTATTTCAGCTGATTTTGCTGAAAAATAATTAAAATAAATCCAACCGATCTTTTATTCAACCGAAGTCACTCTGAGGCGTTTAAAACGACTTGTTTTCAAAGGCAGAAATATAAACGATTAGGGCATCCTTCCTTCAAATAAAGGGAGCAGACATCTTGACACTCATTTCCTAGTGTGCCAATAATCTCAGGTGCTCACCTGTTTTTGTTATCTGAGTAAAAGTTTGTGAAAAATTTGAATTTCTACGAACAACTTTCTAGAACGAAATGTTTTAGATTTATCTTCATATCAGCGAGCAAAATTAAACTTACGAAAATATTTTAACTTTTTATTAAAATATTTTTTTACAAAAATTAAATTTACAGTTTTTTAACTGAATTTGAAATGAAAAAATTTAAAGAGATTTTATGGTATGAAATTTAATGATTTATTTCAATTTTGAAGAAAATTGAAATGTGAAGGGATATTTGGATAGAGAAGCATATAAGTATCATTGATATTTTCGTCTTGAATTCGACCATACTTGCATTGTACCTTGAAATTATATTCCAAGTTTTCAACTCAAAATGTATTTTCTAAAAAATTTGCAATAATTTGTTGGTTAAGCCATTTTTGCAAATCTATTGGGCGCCTATTGTGAACTTTATCATTGTTTAAAAATACAGTTAACTTTATTCTTCGCCCATGAAAAATTGATGAATACCGTGAGCACAAGCTTCTTTGCCGATCTGACCGGCATCATACTGAAATTTTTAAAACTCGTAACAGACTTTCGACGGGGTTATTAGTGACTTGAAGGGTAACTGTGTCCAGAAGTTTCTAGTGAAAGTTGGAATTAAATCACAAAAAATGAATATTGTTAAGATTTAACCAGTTTTGACGAAGATATAACGTACATTTTTGCAATTGATTATGAAAAAATGGATTTTCGACAAAATTTGATACAGTTAGGTCCATTTGATTAATCAAATCAATAGCAAATTCTAAAATAGAAGGGACAGATGAATCTAGATAACATAAACCTTTAATAGAGTGGTTGACCACTAAAAGCACCTACATCTTTTGCCAAAAAGGAGGGTTCTAACTGGTCAGGGGGATTTTAAGTGGTCACAGGCTTAAAATCAGGCTTATAGGCATATAAAATCCTAGTTGGGGCTTTCTCTTTGTCAACAAATTCAAAATATTTATGGTAACTTTTCATGCCGAGTTTGATTTTTAGCATTTTTAAAAAATATTTTGCCGAAATCTAGAAGCCTCCGTAACCATAAAAAATGGATGGTGAGGACAGTTTGTTAATCAAGTACTTCCGGTTGTCCTGGCGCTCAAAAAATAATCCGCAAAATATTTTTTCTCCAGTACTGTTTACTAAAAGCAATTCTTCATTTGTTCTATTTACGATACCGAGAGAAAAAAATTGAACCAGGACCTTCAATCCCTTAACTTAGAATCATCTACTGCTCATAAATGATTATGAGTCGTAAAGTGCATAAAAAGCGAGTGTCGCCTCTTTTAATTCGCGAGGCTTTTTGTGTGATGCCCGTTAATGTGTTTGGTTCTTCAAAAAAACTTTCCTCAATAATAGCACTAATTTTGTTCGAACAATAATAAATTTAGTGCAAGTTTATTTCATAAATTTCAAAAAAAGCAGAAAGTTTTTCGGTCAGAAAATCAAATTTCTGGAAAATACTAATTTTATTACATCTACAAACGTGTCTACTAATCTCGTAAGAAAAAAAGCCCATGTAGCTTCTAAGCGCCATTTAAATTGCCTTTATAAAGGAAAAAACCTAACGACAGACAATTGAATTGAAATGAAAGTTTCCTCAGTAAAAATATTCCTCTTATTCAAATTGCATCTCTGCCCTTTCCAGCGTGGGAACATCTACTGGAATACATGAGACCAGAAAATAATGCTGGCGCACGAATTTATCAAGGAAGAAGATTATCCAAATTTTGCAAAAACAATCAAAAGTGTTTCTATGAGTGACCTTTTTGGCGAATCAATAAAAAAATATGGAAAGAAAATCAACAAAAAAGCTGTTCGACGAGTTTAACGAACTGCTGAATTGATCAATAATTAATGAAAATTAAGTTTCTGAAAATATGATTTAACCCCTCGGCCGGGCGTACGCTATCGTGGAACTTTATCGACTTTGACCATAGTTTGTTTACCCAAACATAGATGCATCATCGTCGACGCCAAACTTTCACATTTTCACAACATTTTTTTTCTTTCATTTATCGCTCTGGAAAAATGTACCAATCTGCAGGACTTATGGCACCACCCTTAACCCACAATCTATTTTGGTAAGCAAACTACCAGAGTCCGATCCTGGAGAGCTCAATCGTAAGTAACAACATCCGCATTAACTTCAAATTTTAAATGCTTAAGTTTTTCAACAATCTCCTATCTTCCTCGTGCTTATATAATTTCTCTATCTTGTCTACTTCTTGAGATTAGCAACTGGTCGCGTCGAAATTTCGCACCTGAAAAGTTTACGTGAGTTTTTGAAAAGTTAAGAAAATCTTCTTAGAAAAATTTAAGGCCTTTTACGCTAGTGCAGAATTTTTCTTTTATTCTCGTGTCAAAAATCAAAAAGATTTTCATTCATAAGAGTCGAAATAATTCTTTATGTGATTTTCACACTCAAAATAATTTCATTTTTTCTAATTAAAATTAATTTAATTCAAAAATAATATCAATTGAGCATTTTTTAATAAGTAAAAAATCATTATGAAGCTTACTTAACACAATCTGTAAATTGAATACTATTTGATAATAGGGTGGCACTGTATTTACTCGTCAAATTTGAGCGCTCAAACAGAATTGTATTTATTGACAACAGAAAGCAAAAAAATAATTTTTAAAACCGTGTTTGAAAAGCATGATGAAGGTGTATAAAAGATACAATAAAGGATAACAAAGGATATATTCAGATTAATTTACATTTTTTACCAAAAATTCTGTGGAATTCGCATAACCATGACTTTGCACAAACGCTACAGAATTTTTTGCTGCTTGCTTTTCTTGGAATTTGCCAAGTTTGCAGCATTTGCAGCTTTTTTTTGATTATTTTTGGTTTGCTAGTAGTTGTGGTGGTGGCTTTTCGTTTTCTTGGAACTGTTGCATGAGTAAATGTCGATAACTTTCTAGTAGTAACTACAGCTTGCGTTCAGTTTTTTTAATAGTAAAAATGGTACGATAATTTTTTAAAATAAAAATAAGTCGGGATAGTTTTATTGTACCCGCCATATCTTTATACAATAAAACAATTTTGCCAATTTCCATATCCAAAAAAGTTCAATTAGACGAAGCAGCCATTTTTTTTTCTGGTACATATACAGCTTTAGTGCTGTAGCCCGTAACGATGATTTGTTTACACAGTAAGTTTCGCCTGAAAAAATTGCCTAAGCAGTATTTTTAAACTTCATTTTTTAAAATTAGCGAACATCAAAAAATATTTTTGTAACATTACAACTTTTTATAGTTCCCTAAATAGTAATATCTGACATTTAATAAACGCAAATGCGAGTGCAAGTGAAGGGAGAGGTACCTATCAGCAGTTAGATTTATACCGCTTTCAAAATACGGTTCCTACCATGTATTAAACCAATTCTACAATATTTGGTGTCTTTCCGTTTTTTTAAATTGAGATGGTAGTCTAGCAAAACCCTTGTTAACAAGAAATTTGTACGGTTGTCGTAGTCAAAATAAGCTTTGACGCCCATATTAATTTAACGTTGCTCTAATTATACTTTCGAAAAGGATGCTAACACTACTGGCAAGTTCTATAACTTCATCTAAAGCGACCCCTTTTCAGGATCAAGGAAAATATGAAATTTTAAAAGATTGGTTCATTAAAAAAAATTCAATTTGGTCTTAACTATCCGATTTAGGTCTAGTACTTTGAATGTACATTTGTTGCTGGTTAATAACAGGAACGTAAAAAACCGCCTGTAGGTTTGATTCCTTTGACTTTGCTTTCACAAACTCCTGTTATCAACAGTACACGCGCTCATGAAGGTTGAGTTATAAATCTAGAATTTCATAGTACCTTTTCTGTAGGGATATTCAAATTGTTCCATCGATGAACCGGGAATTTTCGAAAAATATATTCTTCGACGTGTCCAGTTTAGGAAATCACGGTAAATATTCTTGAATGGCACAATGTTTTCCTCGCTGGATCATCCATAAAGACGCCCGAATACCAATAAACGAATTGATGTCATCTTCACGTTATCAATTTGATCATTTTTCCCTCAGGCGCCGTAGAGTTAAATTTTCATAATTGATGAGATTTGGTCCCATAACATAGCCTTGTTAAAGTTTCTCCATACATCATGTATATAATTCCAGAGGATCGTTCAAAATTAAGGGGTGTCAAATTTGGACAGTTGACTCCCCTACGCCTCTTTCTCGCAATATTTTGTGGGCGAACTGCAAAATTTCGACCAGATTGTGGAATTTCTTCTGTTGCATGCTTGTAAATCATAATGCCGAAAGTCAACGTGGTCCAAAAGATGGTCAATTTTCGGTTTTCAAAATGCGCGGAATTCAAGTCATCATCGACCTTCTTTCACCGATACGCACTTCAGCTCCTAATCTTTCTTCGATATCAATTTCATCACCCTCAGAATCAGAATCAAAATTCAGAACATTTAATTTTAATCCAATTTGTAAAACCTTGATTTGTTTTATTTTTTTGGCACTAGTTTCTGTCTTTTTAAAAAAACTATTTTTGATAACTCTTTAGTGCTAATTTGTATCACCTTGGAAGAGCAAAACAATTCTCGCGGGGATATTTAACACATCCTGCCACAGTGAAATATCCAAAAGTGGGCGGCTGCTGTGATCAAAATTCGGAGAATTCATCAAATTTTTAAGATTAATAAGAAAAAAATATTTCTCAAATTTAAAAATTTTTGATTTTGAAACCGCGCGATAACTGATGCAAATAACTCTTGCCGCTTGATTAGGCGGTCGCAGAGTATTGCCATAAGTTTTTAGAAATCCAAATTCTCTCAGGCGGTATTTCTTAATTGATATGTCAAACCTAAGATCATCACCGTTTTTCTGCAAATTATCAGTTACGACAATTTAACTTTTTCAAAGTTAATCGGATTGAAAAAAATAACGTTTTTCGTAATTACGAAACGTTATTTATATTTTTTTATGGGGCACAAATTTTGTTTTGAGCTTTCCAATGATCTATTATGTCTATTCAATGAACTAGTCCATGGGAAGAATAATAATGAAATTTTCAAAGTTAGGTGGTAGAAAACTACCACCATCTGAGTAGCTCAACTGTTTTGAATTGTCTGAGCATACCCGTTAAATGGATACAAAGAATACCTGAGAAGGCCCACTAAGCAAAGAACTACACATATTTTGGTGCGCAACTTGATATTCAACAATTATAAGAACAGGTCCGAGTTTATCTGAGGATAATCTGCAAAAAAAAAAGTACATTAAGTGTATAATTTATCATAATTTTTAGAGATGCGCTTTAAAAGGGACAAATTTTCTTTCCTCGAAAAATCGGTCGCTTTAAGGGGGTGGTCGAGCGACTTTTTAAGGTCTTTCCCATGTATAAATTTGAAAAAATAAAATATTTTAGGAGTAAGTCCCTAACCACGACAAATGAATGGCCTTAACGCAAAATTCTCTACTGCCTAAGAATTTTTCCTTTTAATTTTGATTTTGACCCCCTTTATACCTGTCCTCCAAACTCATCAAATCAACGGGAAAAATATTTTTTATTGGTTAAAAAACCTATAACGATAACAAGAATTATAAATAAAAGTTTCTGTCTATGTAAAAAAAAATGAAAATTTTTGAAAATTCAAAAAATTTTGGATTTTGAAAAATTTTCGAAATTTAAAATTTTTTTTAGATTGAGATTTTTAAACTTGATATTGATAATTAAATTTTCGGAAGCCTAGGAAGTTGAAAAGATAACATAATTTGCTCCTTCTGGCATACTTTAGTCGCCATGAGCGATGACCACATGGGCAACTTAAGCGAAACAAATTGTCTAATTACCTTTATGACCGTAGCTTCAACTTTGAGTTCAGTTGGTTTTACATTCCGGACATGGCGTCGAAAATCCGTTTTATAAATATTGTTGTAAGCAAGCCATTTGACATCAAGTTGACAATTTGATCCATTGAACAAATTTAATAATGATCTAGTCTATATTGAAGAAAATAATCTTGGAACCAGTTATACCCTCAGATATATTTCAAAAATTTCATCTGACGTTTATTAAATTAACAGTTTTGAAAGGCTCACCATGGCTATTTTCGACAAAAGGTTTGGGCTAAGTTATGGGGGTAAATAATCGTGTGCTTTGTCCTAACATATTCTGAATATAATTGGAGACCGAAATTATTCCAAATTTCAACAAAAAAAATAATTTTGTTTACCGTAGAATTAGTGGGTATACTTCCCAGCGTAGGCTTAGACTTTTCCTTCGTCCCTGGGTTCAGCTACCACGTGATATTTTTAAGCCAAACCAGAAAACCTGGCGTTATGATTTTAAATAATGCATTTAAAAATGCGGGGAAAAAATGAATATTTTTGTTTCAATCCAGATGATGAAAAAAATTGTAGGTTGAAACGAAACACAGCCGTTATTTTTGTGTTTTGATGAATATTTTAGTCACTTGAGAGAGCAATGAGGAGCGTGGGAATTTTACAACTGCAACATTGGAAAAAATAACAAAAAAAGTCGACAATTAAATTTAATTGCGGACAAAGGGGTCTTTGGGTGTTTTAAATGAAATCCCAAATACACCCCTTAGCGCAATTAAAATCAAGCGTTGAGTTTTTCTCTAGCAGGTTGCTTGAGCAGGTTTTTAGCATTATTCTTCTCAATTCTCTTTTATTCTATCAGCAGCAATCTTTCCTTTAATTGGCATCTTTAGTTTAACTTTTTCTCAATATCAAACGATCGTGATTTTCAATGAAAAATTTCAATCCTCGTCCTCAATTTGAAATTTGGATAAAATCATTCAGCAATTAAATTTGGATAAAATCATTCAGCATAAATTTAAAAAAAAAAATGACCCTAATTATGGGACGAAAATCTCGATGAAATAATGAACGCTTACGTCGTGCACATCTTCGGTAAGTTGCAGGCGACGAAAGACATATAGAGAAAATTCAAAACTGAAAATTAAGGGATTTATTTGAAACAACAGAGTGACATGCTAAAGTTTTTGTGACTGTTTTCGTCGATCGGTAAATCTATTTAATGGTATAAAACCATCGGATGAATCCACGCTTTAAAGCTAGTGGGTGTCGCAAATTTGAGTTTTCAAAGGTCATTTCTCGCCAAAAACCTAGCAAAGTGTATATTCAAAATCATTTTTCACTAACAGAACCAACCTTTGGCGGTCCATTTTGAAGGAGAATAAACGTTCTGAGTGTTGTATCAGATTACTGTTAAATTAAAATTACGCGCGAAGGGTTTGTCAGGCTTTGTTAGTTAGAATTTTTTTGGAATATAACCTTGCTAGTTTGGGGAAATGACTTTTGAAAAAGAAGAAAATTTGCGACACTCCACTCCCTTAACGGTTCAATAAAAAGTTATTGAGCCTTTGAAAAAGTCTTCCCAGCCTATAACCCCCTTTAGGGGTAGTCATGTCTGACTTAGATTGCATCTGAATGCACGAAATTGCTTTCGGGATGTCATCTAAATCTATTTCCGATGAATCAACAAATATTTATTCGAAATTCGCGTTTTTAGACTTTTTCAAAGATTTTATTCAGAATTAAGTCAAACAAAATATTGTTTATTAAGATTGAACACTAAAACTTCAAAATATCGGCTGACAATAAGCCAACTTTTATGTAAGTGTTTCTTTTTGAGCCTAACTGTTTCGAAAAACTTACTCGGGCATGCATGATCGATATAGTCTGGGCGAGATAGATTTTGAACTTTGCGAAGTGAACCGTCCTGGTTAGGACTAGTGACGATTGGTGTAGTAATCAAATTTTAGTTTGACCTTGAATTTCACAAGATTTAAAGCTAGGTCTCAAATTGGCATTTTTTTAGAAATATTACATGACGAAGCCCTTAAAGGCTGGTCGTCGCAAAATGAAGGCTTAAAACGGGAAGTGGGTGTGGCTGATTTGAGCCTTTTCCAGGGTAATTTCCGTAAACATAGCAGAGATGATATCCAAAAAACATTTTTAACTGACAGAAACCAACTTTCGCTGAAATTTTTTAACTTAAGGGGGTAGGGTGTCGCCTTTTTGGTACCTTCAATCACGCCTCAGAACAGTTCTAGGGCAGTTTGTAAAAATCTAGGAATACTCGTTTGGTAGATCACCCCAAATTTCAACGTCAATCTTCGTCCCGACTCGGGATCCGATCCGTTTTAGAACACTGCTTCAGGCAATGGCCTGCCAGTAGTCCGGATTTAAAATCCGCTGATTTTAGTACATGGGGTTATTCTAAAAGATTAAAAAATCGACGTTTGCCGGTGCTGTGCAATTCGAGAGCAGAAAATCATCAGCATGGCCGCAATTCAATATGAATGATGATATCCTCAAGAAATGAAAATTAACGAAATTTGGTGGGAATGGTTTTTTTGCATCGCTTACAACAATGTATTCGAGCTGAAGGTCATTCCTCTGAGTCTCTAACGTCAATTTGGAAAGACCAGGGATTCTTGGTGAACTGCTGTAATTTGTATACCCAATGAGGAAAGAGTGATCGAAAATTTTTTCTGCATTTTTCGCTTGAAAAATAAATAAAATCTTGTAAAAATAAAATGTTTTTTTAATTTGCAGCCTATAAAATTCATAATTAAATTCGTGAAAAAATTTTCTTAATGTTTATTTGATATATAGATATTCCGAACAATCGGCTAGATCATGTTGACCGTTTTTATTCTGATTTTGGACTATGGCGCTGCTGACCTTGAGTTTCAAAAAGTATGAAATTTAAATGTTTGGCTTTCCCAAGGCCTTAGAAAATTTTGACCACTTATAAACCCCCCTGGCCTATGACCACTTAAAGGCCTCCCTGACCAGTTAAAACCCCCCCCCTTTTGCCAAAGTTCTAGGGGGGCTTTTAAAGTGGTCAATCCGCTGTACCCCTTTCGTTAAAAATAGCACCGCATTGAATTTTATTGACAAAACTTCCTACGGTGTAAACTAGAACGAGTTTTACCTAACCCTGAGGTCTACCCTTTCAAGATAGGTATATTTATTTACAACTAAATATTAAGGTGTAACACTCGGAAACATGCAAATTGTTTGTCAGAAAAAAACTAGGGTTGCTGGCAAATAGATAGGGTTCTGTGTGACCCTTACCATTTATGACAAACTTGCACCGGTCAATGCACTACAAGTTTCGCTACTATTCTGAACCCTTCAAGATAGGAATATATGAGTGTACACTAAACATTAGGTGTACACTGGTAAACGATCAAAACTGGTTTGTCAGAAAAAAACTAGGGTGGTGCAGGAAGAATAGGGTTCTGCGGACCTACCTTCTCGACTCCAAACCAATTTTTTCAACTGACAAAGTCATTATTGCACGTTTGTTCATTATGTACACTGGAGCACAAAGTTCCTAACCCTTAGTTCAACCCTTTCTTGCACCAACCCTAGTTTTTTTCTCCTGACAAATAGTTTTGCATCGTTTCCATGACACCTTAATTTTAGTGTACACTAAATTTCCTTATCTTGAAAGGGTTAGACCATAGGTAGGGAAACTTGTTTCCAGTGTACACCTTTATTGTTTAGTGTTCACAAATATATCCCTATCTTGGAAGGGTTAGACCTAGGTTAGGTAAAGCTCGTGTCTAGTTTACATCGTAAGAAAAGTTTTGTCAATAAAAATTCAATGCGGTGCTATTTTTAACGTTAAGGGGTAATTCACTCTGATGAATAAAGGCCGAGAGGCATTAAACTCTTCAAATTGATACAGGTGATACCGCCTTTATGTATTCCTACACATCTATAACGAAATTTATCATCTGGTTCAGAAAAACGGAAAGTGACAATGAGTTATGCGAACGTATTTCGATTTTGAAAATGACTTCATATTGTCATGGAATTGCCGTTGAAGTATGACCATTATCGAATGTTTAGAATGAAATTTCTTTTTTGGAGAAATTTCCAAGCAAGGCTTATACGATTTATCACCTCATGACAAGAAAATGGGTTACGGTAAGAAAGATTTCGCGTCTCAATTACTGGTGATTTCTGTCTATATAGGCAATTGAGAAAATATGGGCCAATATTAATGGTCAAAACCAGGCTTTTTGGATTTGGTTTGAATTTTCGTATTACAAATTTACTTGGCTCATAATACAAAAAAAACGTTTTGTCGATATCTATTATGGGCCTTCGAGTTATTCGAACGACAAAGGGTGGGTTCCCTTAAAAAATAGCTACCTAAGGACAGATTGATAAGGAAAATTTTGGAAACATTAGCTTTAGGAGCGATTTGGGAAAATCTCACCTGTTATAGACAAAAAAACACAGTACAAAAAATAACTAATTTTTATTCGATTTTTCTTCTGATATCGATTCAATATAAAAAATAAATTTTTTTGAAAATCAAGAAATTTATTTGAAATTAATTATTTTAAGCTGATCTCGCCGCCGACAAAATGGACTCAAATAACATCCCAGCCAATTGCATCAATTTAGGCCGGAATACCAATAGCATCAGTGAAATAATTAAACAAGCTTTTTTTTCTTCTTTGGAAATTTAAATTTTATTGATCAATAAATTGAACTTTAAATTTTTGAGGGTGAGGGCCGGAACCCCTTAATTAGGGACTACTCCCGTTAATTAGGGACCACCTCCCCTTAATTAGGGAACACCCCCCCCCTTAATTAGGTACCACCCCTCCCCTTAATTAGGGACCAAACCCCTAAATTAGGGACCACCACCCTTAATTAGGGACGCAACCCCCCCTTAACTAGGGATCCAAACCCCCCTTTAATTAGGGCCTACCCCCCCCATTATTAGGGACCACCCCTCCTTATTAGGACCACCACCCCTTAATTAGCGACCAAACCCCTTAATTAGGGACCACCACCCCTTAATTAGCGACCAAACCCCCTTAATTAGCGCCACACCCCTTAATACCGCCCACACCCTTAAATTTCACACGCTTGCAAAATCGTTGCATGATGCACGATTTTGTAAAAAAAAAAGTGCAAGCAAAAATGTCCACCGCCATATTTATATG
>SCLH01000194.1:0-12417 GCA_004367855.1 Oikopleura vanhoeffeni
AAATACAAAATTCCACTGATTTCTACTTCTTGATTACTAACAGATAATGTTCTGAAAATCGTAGCTGGCACGGTAATTATTTTCCTCAGATTAATAGGCACCCTCAAAAACACAATCCAAAATAGAAATTTTTATAATTGGCATTTATTCAATATCTTATAATTAAGATAATAAACGCATAATTGAAGTTTTTTTTTTACAAATTGCCCATGAAAATTTAAATCGGTTAGGCAATTAACTTACATATTATATTATTTAACATGTATAATTAGTTAAACCTAAACTAATACAATACTTAATATATAAATGTGTAAAATGATGAACGTATATATATGTTATATTATATGATGGTGTTTATTTTTTAAGGGGCTAATGAAAACACCTAAGTTTAGCTGGTCTTTGAATAAAAAAACACAAAACCACAGTCCTTTTAGAAGCTCAGACCAAGATATTATTCAAACGGTTATCGTGTACATAACTAGAAATACGACATACATAGTTTATCTCTGCAAGGAGAACCAAAATATAATTAAGTTCGATACCAACAGAAAAATTGCGTTTTATTACATTTATACACTTAAGGGCAGTAACCGACCGGAGCTGTATCTCAAAAAGATCCATACATAGTAAAAACTTAATTTTTTCTTGCAATCGAAATTTGTTGTCATCGCTGAATCTAATTAAATATTTTTTTGATTTGACTAAACAAAATTCGGAAATTCGATTTTTCTTAGTATTTTTTTCAGTATATATTTTTTTGAACGCTTGATCGAGTGACCTGATTTTACTGGACAAGTTAGCCTGTCCGTTAATCTTACAGGGACCAATAAAAAGAAATGAAAAAAATCTCCAAAAAAAGACTGAAAAATATTTCTCTAAATCGTGAAATTGGTCAAAATTTTGTGGTACCTGAACTTTGCACATGTGCCTGCATCAAAAACTAAATCAGATATCGAGAAAACCACGGCTCATAAGTACCACGTCTCTATCAATTGCGAAAATGAAGTTTTGTGTGCTTGAAAGTTTTTTGGATACCAGTGCTGGAAATGATTTTAATAAAACGCTGAAAAACCAAAATCGGCAAATTTAACGTGTAAATGTCATTCATTTGAGCCAAAGTAGCCTAAATCGAATTTTGCTGACGCCATATACCCGAGAAAAACCCATTATTAGTGGGCAGTACGAAAAATGAAAAAATTTTGATATTTTCGTCGCCAAAATGATTTTATCGTGAAAAGCCGTAAAATTCACTTTTTTGGACCGGTACTACTACCGTGTACGTCATACAAAAAAAATTTGTCTACTTTTTTGACCAATTCAGACATTTTATCTCCAACATGCTGTAAATTCAACATCGTACAACTCTTCCTCATCAAACTAACAGGTGTTTTAAAAAAGGAACGCGTCGGTTACTGCCTAAAGTTACATAATTAAGTTGTATATAATATGTGTGAGTTTTAGTGACAAAAAAATATATTTTTTTCTATCAGTACACTTCCTGACAAATATTATATTAAGTTATATGTTCTGCGTCAGGTACAGAATTGCCAAATAACGTTGATGGGTAAGGTACAAACGCGGGCCAAACATTATGGCCCGGCCATGGGGATAAATCGTCCCAGGAAATTCCGAATTAGAACTGTTAAGCTCTAAATTACCACGAAAGCGCTAGAGATCAAAAAACGCGGGCCATGTGCAGGCTTCAAAAAATGAGGCTACGGGTAAATCGTATTCAGAAAAGCCGAAAAATGACCGTAAAATTTGAAAAAAATGCCCACAAGAGCGCTAGAGAGCAAAACGCTGGACTTATATTACGGGCCGGTTTAAAATACAAACGCCATGGTGTAAAATTATATCAGGGGAAGCCCAAATGCCCAAAAAAAAATTCAAAAAATTGCCCTCTAAAGCGCTAAAGAGCCAAAAGTGGAAATTAAAAGAATGTTTTCTTTGAAATAAGTTAGATGTTCTTCGTTCGCAATCAAATTTTGCATTTCTTACAAAATTTTTTCAAATGGATACCACAAAGGTCAGAATAACTTTATTATGAAATTGGCTCTTTTCAGTAGAAGTTTTCGTTTTTGTCGATTTCTATCATCAAAAAGAACTACTTAGAGCATTGCCAAAACTTTTTGATGTAAAAAATGTTTGAAACCGATTTTTACCATTACAATTTTTCCGTGAATATTATTTTTAAATAGTATTGGCCTCACGGCTGTCACATGTTACAATTTGTGTTTAAAAGATAATTGCTGTACATTAAAGGTCTATGCAAAATGTTTTACTTGGGCACATGTGTACAAAAAACATGGGAATTTTTCGAAAAAAAATTATTTTCATAAATATATCGAATCTAAATTTTTTATTTTGACCACAAATTCAATAGTATTGCCTGCCGGGGCTGTCATATGTATATTGTGTCACTTAAGAATGCAAAACTTTTGATAAAATAATCTACCCATTGGAACCGTCAAATGCAATTCCAAAATTAAAAAATCTATTTAAATCTATAAATTAAGATTTTTATAGGCTTCTCTCTTTAATATAATATTCAGAATTTCATTGAAATCTTGAATTTCATTCTCTCTGCATGGCCAACGATGCTCAAGAAATCAAAAATAGTATCTCTGGCATTATTCGTGTTTGGAAGAGCTTTATTAGAATATGCTTTATTGATAAGTAGCCGAATAGGCGAAAACATTTCAACAAAAATTAATCTTAAACAAAATAAATTTTTTAAACCTAAACCCCCTAAAGTGACCTTCACTTTGAGCTTACCGTATACGTCAAAAACATGGACTTGTCATGTTTAAAAAACTTGTTTTGAGAATAAAAGTTAATTATGCCCCATTTCATATCAGACCAGTTTTATAAAGGTATAGAAAGTATCTAACTATTTCGCTGATGCCAAACCTAAAAATAGTGATATACTAGACACCACCAACTGCTTGCCTATCACTTTTAAGTGTACTTGCAGCAGCCACTATGTCGGAATGACCGCGGAATGTTTAAAAAACTCGCGCGCAAGAGCATAAGAAACCCATCCTCTGCCAAGGCGTATGTTTTACCATTCAACAGTTGCCCCACTTTACCTCACTAAGCTCAAAATTTTTTGAAGAGCAAAACGTACGCCCTAACTTTGCGATCAAGGAGCCAAAAAAAGAAAAAATAAAGGATTAGCAAATTTTTCATGTTACATTTTTAAAATTATTGACAAAGGAGATTTTGCTCGGTATTTTGAACGTCGTAAATACAGAAGCCTTTTTCTACGTATCCTTAGACCGCGACCTAACACGACCAAAAGACCATAACTCCTTTGCACTTGCTTTTTTAAATTTGGAGGCATTTTTAAAAAAAACTCTTCTTGCCCACCAAACTGAATTACTCATTAGGCCGCTTACACACTTTTACGCAAATTAGCAGACAATCGGGAGTGGATTTGGTTTGTACTTTATTTTCGCTCCTCGCAAATTTCTTCTAAACCTGTTCATATCTTAAAAAAATCTTGAAAATGCAAATAAAACGGAACAACAGTAGATTAAAAATCTGTTGGTTAAAATTTTTTAATTTTGAAATCGTTGTCCCAGTAATACACGGAATCAATACCCGTCTGGCAAACGAATTGTCAGGAAAACTTAAGTTTATTTTGTGAGGATTTTCCCTTCGAACAAATGTTTGGACTTTTTGATGAGTTTGAAACCCAATTTCGATCAAACAGCATATTAATACCCTAAAAAACATTAGGTTCATATTTGTCCCATTTTGCTCTCTAGCGGCTCCGTGTTGCACTGATCATTTTTAGTGTCATTTTCGACTTCCCAACCAATACCCAAGAGCCAACAAAACATGGTCAGCAAAATGCTTCTCACATTTGCTCTATAGCGGCTTTTGCATCACCTTTTGGGACATTTTAAGTGTTATTTTCGACTTTCCCTGATACAAATGTACTCATTTAGGCCCAACAAAAAATAGTCCAGCAAATGCTTCGCATCTTGCTTCTCATAGCGGCTTTGTCGGTCACTTTGGGACATTTTAATGCATTTTGACATTCCCTGCTTACAATTAAACATACATTTGGTGCCAGCATAGCTTCGCATGATGCTCTGAAATTTTAGCCCGCGTCTATGTACCCCTTACCGTTTGAATGATATCGTTGTCTGAGCTTCGAGAACTGATGTTTTTGGGTTTGTGTTCTTTAAAACAGCCGCCTTAGGTAATGCGTTATAAACATTAAAATTATTATTAGTAATATAATAGTTCATAATTTCAGTAATTTTTTCATGAAAACGCAAATTTTATCTAAAAAATGAGCGATTTCATATAATTTATAGAACACTTTTTGTCAGAAGTCAAAGTTTTTCCAAATGACGTTTGAAGGTATGAATCAAAAACATTTTCTAAATAATCAATGACTTTTTGTCTTAAAATTGCCGCAGGAATTGTGGTTCATCGGTTTACCACCATTTAAATGATGATACACACCATTTAAATGATGTTCTAACCCGGAAATCCATAGGTTCGAATCTCAGTCAGCTCATTTTTTTTTATTTAAATCGAAATACATTTGTATGTATTCTTGATAATAATCGGTTGATAGGTGGCAATTGATTTACATAAACGTGCAAAGAACAACATTTTAATTAATTTATTTATAAAAAAAAATTATTTTTCGAAAATTATCTTTATTTGCCTAAGAAAAACCGGTGATTTCAAAGTTTGATTACCTGCCAACCAGTTCAAGGAGAACAAAACAAAAAGTTTTGGTCCCCACAAAATTATTTGGCTACACATAGCAAAAAATGGTGGAGTTAAAAAAAGCTACCTCAATCTTCATGTGAATAATTACAGTTGAAAAACTAAAATATAAACTTCGGAAAATCTACCACCCAAAAATCGAGACCTTATTGTAAATCATATTTAGACAGTCGTATGGCTCAGTGCATTTTATTGTCCTTTCATGCCATTCCTGGTATTTATTGTCCAGTTGATTGTGTTTTATGTCAATCGTGTGGCAGTTTTATATCTTTATTTACCCGATGAAGATAACCAGTAAGTTACAGTTTTATTTACAGTGAAAGGTATAGGTCGCTGGAATTGACTTTTCTCGATAAAACATTAGCCAACCAGGGCTTAAAGGATATTATTTTGATTAGTCAGTTTGTAGAACTACCTTTACTCTTGCGTGAGAAAAGCGCCAAAACTTTTTTGAATGTATACACTCATTGACACATGAGCGACACAAGAATAACGTACATAAACCAAAAAAAATTTCAATTAATACTAAATTTTCTCTAGAATATGCAATAAACCACCGTTTTTCGGACATTTGTCGTCGGAAAATCAATTTCCTCCCAAATTGCAGCTAATGCTAGCAAGAATGAATAGAAACTTCTGTAGGAATTTTTTCTAGAACTTCAATCTCATCTTTACGTGAAAAAATTTCCGAAAAAAATGTGATTCGTCACTGATCAGAAAGTTGGCTTACGTCAAGGTGATATTTTGAAGTTTTGGTGGTTAAATTCAAACAAAATTTTTTAAGTTAATTTTGAAAAAAAATATAAAGAAAAAACGGAAAAATCCGGTCTGAGCTACAAGTTTTTCAAAATAATGTTTTACACATGTCATGTAAAAAACAGCTACAGTAGAGTGTATTTAAACACACAGGTAGTTAGGATGGGTTCGGCGTGAAAATTTTTGCCAATTTGTTTAAACGGACGGGTTATGCGTTTCAAGTTGTCCGTTTAACTACACTCTACTGTACCAGAAAATGACAAAAAAAATGCGATGTATCAGTGACTCTGGGACACATCTTGAATTTATTGAATCGGATGTACAATTCTCGAAAGCATTCAAAAGCCTTTTTTAGTATTTTTTCTACTAAGCTTAACTTTTATCTCGCCAAAATCGTTCAAATTCAAAAACTTATCTCAAAAAAATTATGTTGTAATATAAATTTCAGTTATAAATCGTCAACTGAAGGAAACTTTTTCACAATTTTACTTGTAATTGGCTTTTACCTCGGAGGCTTACTGACAATGGCAGCAATAATAATTTTACCTCCTTCACTGTTCTGTGGCCCATTTCAAGAATTTAAAGAATTCACTGAACCTTTTGAAAACTTAATCCATGATCCTGGTGTTCTCAAAGCGTGGAAATTATTGAGTTCGAAGACGGTTATGTATACAATTATTGTGATCGCTTTTGCCTTTTGTTATTTTTACCAAGTTAAATCGACAGGTTTGGCTGAGAGAATAAGAATTTTAGAACTTCAGCTAAAAAAAGAGGAAGAAGACCAAAAATTTGTATTCAAACAAAGAACGCAGCATCATAATTCAAGGCTAGATATTTCTAGATTATCAAATCAGCCAAGAACCATTATTGAAAGGGCAGATGCTCATCGTAACAGTGCCCTTTATTCTCGCGATGGGCAAAGTGCGCAAAATTCAAATCTAAATCAACGAACAGAAAATTCAGATGCTCACCGTAACAGCGCCCTCTATGCCCGCGATGGGCAAAGTGCGCGGAGTTCAAGTCAAAATTTAAATCTTCGAACAGAAAATCAAATTTCGGAAAGATTACCGAAAAGAAAAAACAAATTGAAACAATCAGTAATAAGCTGGACTTAAAGTCAATTTTCCTCTGAGCCTTTTCTGCCTACCTTACAATTTAAAATTGTATGTGTATACAATAAGAGTGCGCACTAGGAATCAGAAAAGGGGGTTGCGAAGGGACCGGAAATTAAAGGAGACGGGGATTATAGCCGAGGGGAATAACTGTCGATGAAAATTATTTTCCTTTCTGGGTGTTATCGCCACAAATGATTCCAAGGCCAAAACATTTTCCGGTCCAGTCTGAAAATTTCAAAACTTTCATCCTTGAAGATTAAGCAGCTTAAGTTAACTAAGTATACTTGCTGTATTTCAAAAAAAAATAATGGTCCTCTTTAAGAAAAAATGCGTACGCAAAAGGTTGTTTTTGTATAAAAAATTGAAGAAAATAGCCTTTGGAGGTGAATTGTATTTTTCTTATACATACCAACACTTGTATGTACCAAATTTGATGGCTCCCTCATGTTGCTAATAAAATTGCTTGCGCCTATACCTAAATATGCAATTGTCATTCGTTTGCGCTTCAATTTGGTCTTAGTTTTGTTGTTAAAATCACTGACTTGAACTTTGAAAATTGGCTCGTTGCGCACTCTATATAAGACTTCTGTTTCATTTCATTCTGTAACATTCAAAAATTTATTCTAAATTTATAAAAATCTTCAAACCACTTTGATATTTTGTTAATTTCCATTTTAGTATACTATATATTAGCATGACAATTTACCTCCAGGCATTGATATGAAATCGATATTATACAGAATCGATATTATGTAGATCCTCAATATCCACTAAATGATAAATTTTTTTTCTTGATGAGATTTATTTATTTGTCATTTTCTACAATCCTACAAGGTCCTAAAATCACAAAAAATATGTCTTCTCCGCCAATTTTTTTAGCCAAAAAAATTTGTCAGATTGTGGAAGATAAATCCAAACGCCTCCGCCGATAGTGTCTACGAAATTAAAGCTAATGATAATCAGAAAACATTTTTTAGCAGGTTAGATTCCTTACACATTTTGCGACAGATAATCCGTTTTGAAATTTACAATTATGATCGATCATAAAATATATGCATAATAATAATGGTAGAAAATTCATTGAGCGGTATTTTTGATAAAATATTTTTACATTTCCTATTGAAGTTTTTGATCAAGATAAATTAAATATTTTTTAGCTAAACATGCACGCATATGATTTTCGGTATATTTACCATATGTGACCGCTGGTTTCGCGAAGCATTATTAATCTCAGAAAACAGTTATGCGGAATGATGTAAGTTATATCATTTCACATAACTGTCACACATATAGTATTTTCATAATTATGTGCTGGACATTTTCTCTTGAATGCCGCTAAATGAATTTTATAGCATTATTATCAAGCGTAATTTTTTGTTTTATAACAAAAATGTGACATCTACCACATATTATTCGTATGTGTAAGTAATTGTACCTTAGTGAATCAAATTCACATTTTAAAGGTTATCTAGTTAGCTTAATTTTTCAAGTTTCGCTCTCTAGTGAAAAAACCCATTTCCACAGAACCGCGAGACCAACAAACACCTTTTTTTGTTTGTTTTCTGACGCGTTTTCTTGATTATCTGGCTTAGATGGAATAAAAAAACTCACTGAACTTGAAAAACACGCTTTCCAGATCATTTCAACACTAATTATAATCTGATACAATTCAACCTACGCCTACAATTTTCATCATTTTTTTCTATTTTTGTGTGTCAAGGCTTTTTTGAGACGCTTATTCAAGGTGAATGCGTAGGTTGGACTGTATCAGATTACAATTAGTGTTGGAATGGTCTTAAAGACTTGTTCTATAAGTTGAGCAAGCTTTTTTAATACCATCTCTGCCAGTTCCTCAAGAAACCACTTCAAAAAACAGCTTAATTAGCGACACCCACTCCCTTAAAGTATCGCTTAATTATTAATTAAAATCATAAAAGCAGCACAAAGTTAATGATTGCAGTTCAATTGTTTTATATTTTAAATAACAATTGAAAAGTGATTAAATTCCAAAATGTTCCAATTTTTTTTTCTTCAAAAAATCAAGTTTGTTAAATTGTATCGATATTTCTGATAGTGTGTTTCTTATTTATGCAAAATATCATATTTTTGATATGTCACATATAAATAGAGTTGGCCACTGGGGATTTGAATTTTAGAAAGTTGCTTCAGTTTTTTCAAAACTTTCGCCCTAGGGTAAATCGAAAAATCCCCGGTGGCCTAACCCTACATATAAGTGTCAACTAGTGTGCGTATAAAATAAATATTCCCATAATTATTCAGATGACTCAAATGATTCGATTCAAAATCGTTTCCCGCCGAGTTTTATCGCAAAGTTTCTCAAAATCGTCCGAATCAAAAGTTGGCGAAGGTGACGCAAAGTTCAAAATCGACTGGACAAACAAACGAGACCGCCACCGCCACGCTATCCTATCTAATCCTGTTATCAAACCTTATCACTCTTCCAAAAAACCTTTTGTAATTTATGAGAAGAATTCAAGAGAGGATAGGGAAAAATTAAAGTTTACATTTGACAAACGGGACTTGCGACAGGCAGCTGCAGATGCCGCTGGTATTCCGCTACAAGATGCGCAAACAACAGATATTCTGGAGCATGAAGAGCCAGAGACAAAAATACAGAGAAAAATAAGGGAATTAGAGGAAGCTGAACAACTTAAATATTATTCAGTTCAAGATTACAAGGTAAAATGATAAAAATTTATTTATTCCGAAAATTTGCCGGAAATAAACGTTTTTTTAATAAATCAGATCTAAAATCACCGGTAAAAAATAGAAATTGTATAACGGCTTTGGAGTTGCCCGTAGCTCTAAAACTTATATTATGGCCCAATATTTCAAAAAGATCGTATACGAATTCAGATCATACGGAATATTTGAGGGCCTTTGAAAAATAATTTTCTAAAATATTTAAATAAAGCTTTAGAAGTCGTTTTACCAAATCAAAATTATTGACTCATAGTTCGGACCGAAAGAACCAGGGCCCAAAGTAAAACGTTATAAATATGTATGTAATCAATCACATGGGGAAAATCAGTGCTAACATTTTTTTTATAATTTTTGTAAGATTGTTATTAAAGTTCTAAAGAACAATGCGTTTAATAGAAAGCAGGATATTCATATAAATTATTGTCTAGTGAAAAGTAGGTTACTTAAGGGCCTCGGTGCATTTTGGCAGATTTACACTTTTTCAATTTTTTTTGTCTTCATGGGAAACTTTTTGCCACTTCATAATTTTCGAATAAAAAGTATTTCAAACGTAAGTTGCCACCTTTGAGCTTACTTTGTATAATCTGATTTTTTTCAGATCGATTATTTTTACTTTATAAATCGTCTTTTGAAAAAACGCGCGTTTGCTTCCATGGTGACTAAATTACATTACAATTTTTTTTTTATTAATTAGAAGCTTCAAAAAATAGTCTCGACCACCATCGAAAATTAATATAATTTAATTTTATATGATTTCTACGTCAAAATCGAAGATTAAAATTTCCTAAAAAAGACGAAACAAAACGAAATTTTAGCACATCGAAAGAAATATTTATTTTCATGAGTTTAGTTTATTAATTGCATGTGGTGGATGGGCGGCTTACCAATTAGGCAAGTCTCGGTGAAATATTTTTTTTAATTTTTGATTAAAGAGGCTTAAGTATATTGCCGCAACGTAGACATGTTAAATATAGTGAAAGTAGGCATTCCTAATATTTTCAGCTAAGGATTCCAGAAAAATTAGTTTGAAAAATTTTAACGAGAAATAAGAAAATTTTCGATATATTTCCAAAAAGTTTCGACCAAAAATCTCAAAAAAGTGTCATATGATTTTTCAAATAGCATATAAAAATATGTGGTCACCTACGCGAAAAGTTAAAAGTAGCCATATTGAAGAGTTTTTTTCGTTGATTTGAAAAATAATGCAAAAAATTATTTGAACACAAAATAAGGCATTTTTTGATAATGTTCGGAACTTTTTTCAATAATTTTCAAATTTGTCGAATTCGGAAAGTTTAATTCGAACTCAAATTTTCTTTAAAAGCAATAATTCGAAAATTCTCTAGTTACAAAAGTTGCCTGATTATGAAGCATCATTTTGATGATATATTGAGAAGAATATAAAAACCCAGTAAAAAGTTTTTATCAAGAGCCATATCCGCGGGATTTCCGTATCTGTCAAAATGCACCGAGGCCCTTAAGTAGTTTAACCTTAGAAAGATGCCTTGGTACAATACTTTAGTACAATACATTAATGTAAAATATGTGTCACATCAAGGTATCTTTTTATGATACAGTAAAGTACGTTTCGTTGGACAGTACTTTTTATATTTATATCCTGCGTTATACGAAACGCACTCAACTGTAAAATGTATCCTGAGCTCTTTTATCTGAGCAGTAAAAATGGTACAGAAATCTCCCAAAAAAGGTGTTATAAAATTTTTTAAAACGAATACGATTAAACCTCAAATTTTCTAATATCTGGCCTGAATTTTACGAGGAAAATAATATTAAATTTGTGATAGATTTCGTGCTAGTTTAAATTTTAATTATAAAAATAAAATCCTCGCAAATTTTTTTTCATAAAAACTTTTATTTAATACTTGCGAAATTTAACCGGTCCAAACCATACCAAGTGAACTCCAAAATATTTTAAATAATTCTTTAAGCCAAAATGGCACGAGTTTTATGGATTATTCTCAAACTTGGAAGTTGATTACGAAAAGGAAGCCATCAAATTAGCAAAATGGCGGAAAAGATTAGATTTTCTACATCTAATAGTAATATACTTTGTGAAGCTAATAATGGCTGTCATAGCATGTAAGTAAAAAAAATATTCACCAGTGAAAAAAAAAAAAATTTTTAATTTCGCCAATTTTAATTTTTTTAGTGGATTTATGTTTGAAAATTTATGGTACAAACTTTGTCCCTCGATCTCAATTGAACGAACTTCAAGTATTAGAAGAAAAAAGATCTCAGCTCCGTGCTTTATTAACCGAGGGCAGAAATTGGGTGGAGGATTATGACGAAAGACAAGAGGAATTAAAGAAAATAGATGAAGAAATTAGAGTAAAATTGTTAATCAAGGAAACTTTAGACGCAAATGCGGAAAGTCTTAAGACAAGCGAAGAAATGGACAAATAATATATCTTGTATAAAACTTGAATTATTTTTTATTCCTTTATTCTTCAATTTTATGAAACGTTCAAAATTTAGAAAAAAATGGAAAGTGATAAAAAAAGATTCATTATTTATTTATAAAAATTCTTGAAATAAACTGAATGCAAAATTCAATCTCCGATTTGTAAAGAATGACAAAATTAATGTCGACCACGATTTTTCACATGACAAATTTAGGTCTAAAATTCAGCGGGGGTGTTTTTTTGATTCGGTGACTTTCAAATAATAATCCCAAAACTTTGTAATTAGTCGTTCTGAGCCAGTTCAAAAGATAATGAGAAACGAATTTTTGCACGACTTTGGTACAACCTAGAAAACGTGTTGATGTACATTTTTGAATTGTGTCCAAGAGAACCGGTAATTATCGGTTTGTAGAGTTCCAATCACGAAATGTTTTGATCAACGATGATAAGTTTGCACATTAAGCCGATTCCTTAAGGGGGTGCCATAAGTCCTGCAGATTGGTACATTTTTTCAGAGCGATAAATGAAAGAAAAAAAGTTGAAAATTTATTTTTTTATTTTTTATCTTCAATAAAAGTGTCCATTCTTGCAAACGTTTATATTTTTAATTTCTTAACATAACTAATTATCTGGGAAAATATAAAAAA
>SCLH01000194.1:33175-43250 GCA_004367855.1 Oikopleura vanhoeffeni
AATTGACATATTTCAAAATCATCACCAGTGTTCACGGAACAATATTTAATTTTATTTTTACTTCCCAACATTCCAAACAAAATGTATCAGGCTTCAAAAAGTAGCCAAAAACTTCTCAGCAATTGCTGTGTTAGCACCCAGAACCGTCTTAAGTTCACGTTTCTAGTATTCTAGAATAATAATCACAAATTCAGAACGATCATATTGAAGCCATTATATTTATCTACTAGTACCTTAATCGAAAAAACTTTATTCTGAACCTCCGTCTAAAAAAGATAGATTTTGAAGTCGAAAAACGTTAAAAATTGGCGTTTAAGTGAGATTCTAGAAAATACAATATTGAAATTTGAAAAAAATCAGAACGATCATATTTTTGTACTTATTTATCCGGTACTCTGTGTGAATTTTAAGACGCTTTGTATGTGGGGTCTAAAAGATGATAGATTTTGAAAAAACCGTTTAGTGTTCTAGAATAGACTCACCACCTGGTGGTGTAATGTAACAATGTTGAGTTTAAGATGTGTAATCGTTAGATGAAGGATGGATCTACAAACCAGTATCCTCAGATTTTTCACAACTGCCCTAGAATTTTTCAAATGCGTAACCTAACCCCTTAAGCCGTTATAATCAGCGTCTTTCTTCGATTTCTCGGAATGCCACGAGTAGCTTACGTAATTATGCCCAAAAATGGAGCAATATTCACTGAGAAAAAAAAGTCGTTTTGTAATCTGATCGTAATTGTAATAAATTATTGAAAATGTAATGACGAAAATTACCAAGGCATTAGGATGACAGATATACGCCGCAGAGTTAAAATACAAATCATAAATACCTGGAAGTTCTTCAGTATAAATGATATGTTGAAGCATTGCAATAGTAAAAAGTCTGGCTTCGTTGAAAACAAACTCAGTTTCCAAATGTGGGCTATCTGTGAGAAGTGTATCTGCGAAAAGATTATGAAGTCTCACAAACATTGTATGCCATGTGGACAAGACTGAATTCTCCATAACTCGAACATCACCAGCAAATAGATCGGGATGTTTGAAATCATTGAAAGTATCGGGAGCATGGAATTTTCCCAATAAATCGCTAAATTGCTTAGGGATTGTATTAGGGACAGGGAGTAAGTCACCTTTGCTAGAAGGGTTGACTCGAAGTCGAGCTAAATGATATTAAAATGTTAAACTAGAACATAGAAATGTGACATTTTAAATGTCTCATTTACAAAATATCAGAAATTGGAATATAAATGAAAACCTGCCATTTTTTTATAGTTTGAAGGCCTGAAAATATTTCCTTTTAGTATCAGGATGAAAGCTTTATCACAAAAAATGTTTTCATTAGTGAAAGAAACTCATCTTTAATTGTTCTAACAAATTATACGGCATAATTTTTGCTGCCGAACAAAAATAATTTGATTGTTAATTTCGTCAAAAAATAGTTTTTTATTGTAAAATTCTTTGTTGGAAACTTGCAAAAATATTTTTATTGGAATAATGATCGCTTAAAAAATTTTTGACTTTGTAGGGTCTGGCAATTAAAACAACTTCATTTGAAAATAGAATCTATCTGATTAGATTTTGGGTTTTTAAAGGTCGTGAAAAATTTTTAAAGACATTTTTGAAAGTTCGCGATTAATTCAGTATTCATTAAAAAAACACACTCTGATTTCAAATTACTTCGAAAATTTTTGGATTCTTTTTCGATATTTTTGCATCAGTTTTAGTAGGAAGTTTTTCTCATACTTATCAGGCATGTTATATTTTCAGACCCTAAAAACTCATTAGAAAGTTTTTTTGTCAAAAAAATTACTTAAAAACTTATGCCTGATATGCACTAGGAAGTTCAGCTTGGAGTGCAAACTTTGCGATCTTCTTTTAGTCTTTTTTGGCCCAAATTATTTAATACACTGGTTCTCTATAAACATTTAGGTCATCTTTACTGGTGATAATATATTATACTGTTGATAAATATTTGAAGTAACTATCAACCAAAAATGACGCTACAAGTTAGAAGGCTATGGAAGCTCGGCTACGTTCAGCCTCCAAGGATGACACAGGGTGTTTAATTTGAAGACCGTGTTGCCGCACGCCATTATGAGTTTCTTTTGACTCATAATTTGGAAAAAAAAAATTTCTAGTCGAAAACTACATTTTAAAATTTATTTACCTGAATTCGAACCAACTCGAACTGCGGCTAAGTGATTATCATTGAATCCGTAGACACCCCCGGAATGGAAAAGCCCTGTCAATTGATTCATCTGTTCTTTCTTGATTTTATTATCGATACCTTTTGACAAAGTTCCAGAGGATCGAACGATAAATACACAATCAATATCATCAAAAACAGCATCTCCTTTAACATCAGTGACAACACATTTAGTTCCTTGATTTTTACAGTCGCATGTGACTGCTTTTTTACCGCCTTCATCTGGTGTCATGATACCAGTATGAGTCACATATTGACCAAAAGTAGTCATGAAGTGGGTGCGTTCGTGGTTGACTCTTTGGTTCGGTGGATTTCGCATGGTTAAAAATAAGGAAAGGTCTCGGGCATTTGGGAGAGGGGCTCCGTTATTGTGGCATCTGAGTGACTTTCTATTATCACAGTAGTCGGCTGGAATCATACGGGCATATGGTTGCATGACATTTCCACCACCTATTTGAAGATTTAATTTTTTGCCATTTATAATTTGCTCTAGAGAATTTTCTTAACCCTCGGGGCTTAGAGCAGGGTTGTAAAAAGGATTATTCCCAACCAGATTTTCTATCCCCATCCCTCCCCACTCATCCCCTAGGGGGAGCGATCGTTCCTTCCCCATTCTATTCCCTAAAAACGGGATGCATCCCCAGGGGATATTTAAAAGGTTCTGGTCTTTAAAAGGTGATTTTTAAGTGGGTGACCGGTTCTAAAATGCAATTATTGAAGGAAAGCACTGGCTTAAGATCACATATTTTTAAAGGGGGACCGGCTCAAATTTTCAAGGATGGGCGGCTCAATATAATATGATTAGTAAGGAGGGACCGTCAGCTGGGGACTCGATTTTTTAAAACTTTCTCAATTTCAACAATATTTGTGAGTTTCTAGAAACGGTTAATCGATATCAGGGAAAACCAAAATGACCTTTTAAAATTTCAAAAATTTTCACAGATGCCGCTAGAATTTCGAAATTTGAGGACTTTTTAGACATAAACCATTTTCACCAATAGTTTGTCAATACGGTGAATCTTTATCATAAAAATCGAAAATGACCTCGTAACCACAGGTGCCGCTAGAGAGCAAACACAACGTTCATTGAAATTTGGTTATAAGGGGTTAATCGATATCAGAGAAGACAGAATTACCTTGAAAATTTTAAAACGACCACTAGTACCGCTAGAAATAAAAATTATAAATTTGAGCATTATTTAAGAGTTAAAAATTTTCATTGACATTTGGTTTTTAGAGTATATCGATATCATGGAACTCAAAAAAGACCTTGAAAATTTTAAAAAATTACCACAAGTGCCGCTTGCCAAAAAAATTCAAACATTGAGCAATTTTTTGAAATTAATAATTTTCATTGAAATTTGAGTTAAACGGTGAAATGATATCAGGAAAAACTAAAATGACCACAAAGTAAGCCCAAAATTGACCGATGACCAATAGAAAAAAATATCAATAATTTAAACTTTTTAGAAAATGAGCCCCATATCGGCCGTAGGCAAATAGAAGGTGATTTTATGTTTATAATTTTAATTAAGAAGAAAATGAGGCCTAAAGCCGATATAAGGGAATTTCACATTTTCAAATTATTTTTTTCGGAAAATGCGCCTCAAATCGGCCGTAGGCCGATAAAAGAGGACGTTATATTTATATTTTTTAGAGAAATAAGCCCTTAATCGGCCGAAGGTCGATAGAAAGGGATTTTATATTTTTTAGCTAAATATTTTGCAAAATAAGCCCCGAATCGGCCGAAGGCCGATAGAATGGGACTTTATATTTTCAATTTAATTTTTTTGGAAAATGAGCCCAAAATCGGCCGAAGGCCGATAGAAGGGGATTTTATATTTGTAACTTAAATATTTTGGAACATGAGCCTTAAATTGGCCAAAGGTCGATAGAAGGAGACCTTACATTTAGGAAAATTAGCCTAAAATAGGCCGTAGGCCAATAGAAGGGGACTTTTTATATTTCGAATCCGAAATATGACTTTTTTTGGGAATTTCCAAAAAAGTATAATGTCACGTGATAAGACATAAAAGACAACTAAAATCAAGCTGAGGATTGAGGAGGGACCCGTCGGCATATTTGGCAACAATTTTGGATCATAAAATCAAATATAATAGATGTTTAGCTTTTATTGCATCATCAGTATGTTTTTTGGACTAACAATTTAGAAAATAGGACGTTTTAATTGCTATAAATAAGTTAGGATTTCAAGTACGAATATTTTAGACAGTGAATAGAGTAGTTTTTCGTCTAGGTTATACTTATGAAAACAGTCCTTTGGAACTAGAAATTGTCTAGTAGAAAATGCTAGACATTCAATACATGTGAGGTTTTTTTATATTTAACCCTTGGAGGCTCATAAAAATTCTTCCGTGGAAGCTCCAAAGCATCATTTGGGGCACAACTTTCAGCGCTTATACTGTGATAACTACACATATGATTTATCTTTTATTTAATTTAAATGAAAGCAGAAAGCCCTAAATTTTGAGATTAAAAAAAGATTTATGAAATATTCAAATTTTTTGGTAGAAAATGCTGGTCGAAAACTATCGCTTTGATTCTATGGTGTACTGAAGTTCAGTTCACTTAATGAAATTTTTAGATAGCAAAAAACTGATTTATTTTCATCTAAAGTGGGATAATATGTTTTTCTGATCGTATTTTAGCATGTTTACTGATTGCTATCGGCCAAAAACCGTTTGATATCTGAATTTTTTGAAAATATTTTTTTTTGTTCCTCGTATTTATTTAATTAGCGGAACATTAACGGCAATTTCTGATCATAGCTCGCTATTTGAATAAATATAGACTCGGTCAAAAGAAAGACTGACTTCCTCAAATTTTTATTGCAGTTGAACAGTTTTCGGAAATCGCCTTGTTAGATAAATTTTAGTGAAATCGGTAAAAAAAAGTAAGATATAATAACTTTTGAACGGCTGGTTTAAGAACATTATAATTAATATTTTTAAATTTCAATGGACAAAATCTATTTAGGATATTTATAAAAAGTTGGTAGAGTATTTTTATCAATCAATTTTGAAAGATTGAAAATAATTGTTGTCTCAAATGAGGTTTGGAGCCTCTAAGGGTTAAAAAAATATTTCAAATATCTCAAATGAGGTCAGTTTCACTGATTGACTGTATATTCAAATACGAAAATTCGAAAATACGAAAATTTTGAAAATTATCTTGATAACATCGAGGAAATTAACTAATTTTCACTAAAATTTTTATTTTTTCATGAAAAATTAGACTTTTTGAATCACTCTAAACCAAATAAAACTTATTAACTCTTGCTAATAGATATTTCACATCTGATAAAAGTGTTAGATAAACCAAATTCATATGCCTAAAGAAACAAATACATTTTGTTAATACTACAACAGCAAGTATAACGCAAAAGTTTTTGATTTTACCTGGCTTGAAAATGCCGCTAAAAATTTTACCTTGATCAGGGTTGTTAAAAGACATTCTTAAAACTAAACGTCACACTTCCAGAATTTCAAAATTTTGGTTTGGTAAAATAATTTTTAAACTTCCGCACAAAAAATAACTGGATTCAACTTGACATTGTCAAGCTTATTTGTACCATGTAAACAGCGGTAAAAGCTGGGCCTATTAATAGACTCTGTTGTCGGCGAAACCTTTTTTATCTCCAAGGTTTAAAATTTAGGACCTGACGAAATCGGCTAATGTGCCTCGCGGGGGTCCTTGTTGCAACTTATAATTCATAAACCGTTATTTTTTTCAGTCGGAAAAGTTTTTATTTATTTTTTTATAAAACAGTGAATTTTCGAGCGTAGAAAAGGGAATAAAAAATGTCAACTGGCATTTTCTAAACAACTTTCATTTAAAGGAGGTTTTTTTCGAGATACAAATGTTAAGAGATATTTTACAGCTTCGAAAAAAAATACTTTTACTGACACTCAGGTAAATCAAAAAAACATGAAATATTCAACCAACCGATGTTTTCGAGCGACCTTGGGCTCATTAAAAACTCACATTGTAGATTTCTCAATAAAAAATAATAAAAAAAGGCAAATTATCAAATCTTTCCTGAGCCATGGTTGCAAGAACCATCAATCGATGGATATCTGCTACATCCAGTAATTCTCTCGCCAGCCGAATTGAAATCGGTCATATTTCTTATTTGAGAAATAATCTGATCCACATTGCCACCAGTTTGTCGTTCATCACCGGACAAAATTTCTTCAGCAAATCGTTCAGTAGCTCTCAAACCTTCCATATGTTGTCTGCTTAGAGGAGCATTTCTGACCATTGAATGAACCGCTAAGACATCATTCATATGACGGTTCACATCGCCTTAAGTTTTATTTTATATTCTCGGTTCTCTGGTCCTGTTTTTTTTTAAAGATAATTTAGGTTTTTCGATGTTGCATTTATTATTTTCAATTTTGAATTTTTTTCAGAAAGCTCATTCAGAAATAATTTTTTTCTCTTCAACGAAAATAAAAAAAAATAATTTATTGGAATTAATTTTGTCAAACAACTGATGTGCAATTACTAGTCTCGAAAAATCTAAAAATAAATATGTTTTTTGATTATGCTCTTGCATAAATCTATCATCCCAAAAATGATTATATGAAATTTGTGTCTAAAAATTATTAGTAATATAAATAGAAATGCACCTTGCCTCCCTGATTTACTCTTGGTTTTAACTTTCTATCTATATCGTTTTTAAGTCATTAAAATCGGCTCTATCTCAAATATTGCGAGACAAAATGGAAAACTCATCCTGTACAAATTAAATTTCCTGAATTTATCTCTTCCAAATCACCATTTTCTCGTCTAGAAAATAAAATAAACTACCGTGAACGGCCGCGAATAAAGGCGCCCAGATTTTCATTTTAAATTTAAAAACGTCCGTTTCACCGTCAGACTCTGCGTTATATATCCGATTGAAATTGAAATCTCGGTTGTTTATCCTATAAATTGTTTATTTTCAAATCAAAATAGTTATGGCCGAGTATAAACAATTATTATTAATATTTTATTTATTCGCAATCTGAGGGGGAATAAAAAGGTGGAATCATCAAAATTTGAATTTAATTTTGTTATCAAATTGACACCATGTGAAGCAGTTGATTTTTCACTTGACCGACTAAAATTATGAGTCTAAGAACCATAAGGAGGTTATTGTCTTGATAATTAAGGTCTGACTCGATAAAAATGTTCCGATAAATTATACAATCTGCCTGTCTATTTAAAGCGATGGTCCGAACCTGGCAGCTAGATATTGCAACAGCTATTTAAATGTTTTGATTTTATCTATGAATTCGGTTAATTGTCTTGATGATATTTGGATTTTATCAATCATCATTTAAATGTTATTATTATAATAATGATTCACGTCTGACTAACAGCAAGGGGGTTGTGTCAGCTGGAAATACTTTTGAAAGGCTGATAAGTCTACTCACCAGAAATACTTATCTAAAAAACCATGATGAGCGTAGGGGTTTTGCGTAAGCAAAACAATTAATAGTCATGTGTTGCCTAAAAAAATATTCACAAATTAGGATTGTACCCAATAATAATATAAAATTTACAGATTGTCAGTTCCTAATCCAAAGAATATTTGTTTTTTCCTTAATTGTTACAATCGCATGTTGAACTGACTTGTAAATGAGCTGAACCACGTCGTGGTTACCACGAGCAAATAATAAATCTTAAAAGTTATATTTTTAGCACCTTTAATTAGAAAAGTTTGATTCTTTGAAATAAATTAGACGAAAAAAAATGAAGAAATTTGCCTTTTAGATTTTTTAATTTTTCAGTTAAAGAGCCTTAGAATGGCGAAACTTTCGTTTTGCAAAGGTTTGGGCACGGAAAGTTGTATTTTTTAATAAGCTTCAATGAAGCTGCTTCATACAATAATATCATTAAGTCTATTCACGTTTTTCGAGACAATTATAATAAAAATGTTTTGTATTCTTTGATTTCATTATTTAACTCTTAGCATTAAAAAAGTTAAATAACTATGTTTCTTTTGTTTACAAGCTTTCGAGCTTTTGAAGAAAAATTCTCGCAGGTGAACATGAGAATAATTTGCTAATCGTAAGCATCGAATTGATTGCCTTATTTTTCTGAAAAAAGTTGTCTAAACGATTTGAAGTAAGTTTTGTCAAAATTAAAGATTTTTTTAATTAAAGAATTTTTGTCAAAATGGTACAATCAATGAATGGTTATGCTTCCAAACTTATGAATACATGGATTTGTGCGGAAAATATCCCTCCAGGGCCCTGTGGGAGACCAAAAAATATTATTCACCGATCAAAAATTGGAAAGTCTTTTTGCACATTTAAACAACGCTGCTCAAAAATCTCACTTCCGGTAAACAGATAAAAATAAATGTAGAATTATACAAAGTGTAGTTAATAAGCTAAGTTAATAAGTTTGACTATCGTATTTCCTTATCCAATGATATAAAACCCTGGCTTTGAAATATCTTAATGGAATAATCAGCAAACAAAGACGAAAAAAACAGGAAAGAGACATCGCTGTTGAGGTCATGACTGCAGATTGTTATTGAAAACAATCTACAGTCATAGACCTATAAGATATTTTGGGTCTTAGACTGCAGATTGTTTATCTACACAGTCATAGACATTAAAAATAAGACATATCTCAGCTTCTCTACCAAAAACTACACTTCTGTTAACCAGAAGGATTTATACGTTATTCGGAATTAAAAGAAATATTATATTTATATTTGTTTTTATATGAGTTAAATCATGGTTTTATATTTGGTTACTTTATCGGAAGGTTCAGTCTTCCACAGTGGAGCCCTTGAAGAGAGATAAAAGCCTGGAGCGTTTTTTTGCGTATTAAAAATTTAGGTTGAAATTAAACAAAAGGTTCAGAATTTTATCAGGGTCAAATTATTTCAGTGAGCTTGAGTTTATGAAAATATTAAATTTTGATAATTTACGAGGTTGAGAGATTTAAGAGTTAATTTTGGTCTATTGTCATTATTAAAGCGTTTTTTTGGGACATTTAAGAGGATACGAGATTTTGAATGAATTCAGTTTCATAGAAGTATTTAAGATTTTCATTCTATGGTCGGTTGCGATATTTTAGGGCATTTTTACTGGACATTTCAGTATGCGAGTATTAAAAATTTTAGAATATTTCGAAATTTAATTGACTGTTTGCTCATAATATTTTTGGTTGTTTTTTGGGTTGGATGAAAATAAACTTGCATTATTTACAAGAATATAATTCATCTGATATTTGAATGCTACAATTGTGTAATGAATATTAAAATAAAAAGAAATTATTATATGGATTTTCACCCTGTCTGCTCAGGGATATGTTTATTGGTTAAAATGTATGGACATTTTTGAGATTTATTTATATAAAAAAGAGACGCTTCGACCACTGGAAAAAAGTATTGAAATTGACTGAATTTATTAATAAAACTTAATGGCATTGACCATTAAACCGAAATTGTTTTTTTTTCGCCTAAAAAAACTTTTAGAAATTAGGAATTTTTTTCTTGTAAATTTTTAGGACTAAACCTTATGGCCATGTGAATTTATTTCGACAACAAATTTTAAATTCTGTCATTTAATGACGTGCGTGTATTTTTAGAAAACTACCATAATAATATGTTTCGAATCCGGCTGACACAAATAAAACCTTCGATAATGTTTTTTGTAGGGAAATCTCGACTGTCTCCTCATCTCACCTTCGCATCACATTACTAATCGTGTATAATGAAGGGCACGACCCAGGGTCGTCGACCCTATTCTTTTATAAAAATTAGGTCACAAAAGTTACTCCCACCAGCTTTGCTGTGCTTTTAAACACAGAAACCAAAAATATTATGAGGAAGTTTCTCTTT
>SCLH01000194.1:46795-60119 GCA_004367855.1 Oikopleura vanhoeffeni
AACCAATCAGCGTCAAATTCGATAATTAGGTTTAACATTTTGCCTTAAAAATAATTGAAATTTCTAGAATTCGATTAAGACATTTCCGATAATTTTAATGTCATGCATCGTTTTCGGTGGGTCATATTCACCAATAAAAAATGTTCATATCATGGTGGAATACCGGTTTTATGCGGGTTAAAGCAAAAAAATATTCGAATTTTGAAAATTCTAGATTTTGTTCTAGATTGTTTTGAAAAAAATAATTTCCACCATGAGATTCCTTGGGTCAACTTTAGTCATAACCGATATTAATGTATCATAAATTAATTCTATAAAGGGCTCAAAAAAAACCGACACCTACCCCCTTAAGTTTTAAAGATCATTAAGTTCTAAAAAAACGTACTTAATGATGTTTAAGTAGAAAATGATTAACCTCCATTAAGTAGTTACTGTATAATGCGTGCAAAACATAAAAAATTGATTTGTGATTTTTTGGCCGAAATAGTCTAGTCTAAAATTAACAGAAAAATTTTCATAGTGAACTGTACCCCCTTAAGAAAATTAATTGTTGACAAAGAGCACCGCTTTTTTCGTCTTTTCAGCAACCGCGCTGGAAATTTCCTGTTCAGGAGAAAACGAAAACATAGATTGAAAATATAAAAAAATATGAAAGCTCAGGTCTGAATTAGTTAGTAAAGAGATAGAAATGTTTTTAAAATTTTTCGTATCTTCCATGAAAAGTAAGTGATCAAACCCCAATCTTTGCTGCTCGGTTTCGACCCTTTTTCAGAAGTTTTATAATCTGATTGATTATTTTTCTGATTTGGGCCTTCTTTTCTGGAATAAAACAAATTACAGTTTTTTCTAAAATGTAGTTTTTTCGTAATAAGCGCTCAAAGTTGAACCTCTTAAGTGGTCGGGGAGCCTCTGCGGAATAAATAATTTTGGAGCTTCCAAAGGTTAAAATGTAAATTCTGATTTTACCTTAGAAAACTACCTCAAAATTTTTAGTATTTCAAATTTAAAAACGAGCGGAAAAGTGTTTTGCTTCTAATTAGTAGGACATAACAAATAAAGGTAGAAAAAGTGCACCTGTTAAAATGCGCCAAATTGGGTGGATCGACATCTTTAAAAAAATGCCGCTCACCTTTGATTTCAAATTTGTGTCACTTATTAACAATATTTGTCAAGCTGCGTTGATTCTCAGTCCTAAAATAAGCCCGCAGCATCTCACTACTGCCACCCCTACGAATTGACCAGCGTTTTGTAAACACCCGGAATATCTTGTACAAAATGTATAAAATGCGATTTTTCATATAATGTTAAAATTCAAACAGTGGCTATCATTGATAAATATTCAAAAACATTCCAATAAATTTTCGATCAATTTTGCCAGTAATTCATAATATATGTTGCGAAGAGGACCCTCTTAAAGTTCATAATTTGGAATTGAAAAATTTTCAGAGCATGTTTAATAATATCTGCGAACTTTGATTTTTGGCATACGCCGTCGGCTCGATCACGTCTCATGTAAAAAGTCAGTAAATATCAACCAGGAAATTCAAAAAATTTTACTGGTAAGGTAAAAACAACCCATGATTGAGTTGTCAAGGTCAGACTTAACCGGAATTAAAGAACAGGACAGATCTTTTTTGGTCCATGAGCTTTGGTTAAGGAGCTAGTCAGTGAAAATCAGGACAAAAATGTCAAATCAGCTTATTTTTCCTGTAACGTTCATAACTTCATACTGTATGAATCAAACATCATGTATTTACTTAATTTTGAATTGATAAGTGTTGATATCACTGTGATATTTTAGAGTCCTCAATACTCTAGAAAGTATTTTTTGACCAATTCCGATTTTTTGTTGACAGTTTGATTTATAGTTTTGTAGCTGTGTTTTTGACGCATAAATATCAGAAAGTACAGTATATTTTCTGAACCACCATTTAATTAAGAATATTGAAATTGTATTTCAAATGAAAATGAGAAAATATTCCAGCTCTATTTCAGAGGATTGATGTACCTTTGAAACGATGATCATCATAATAATGGTATTTGAAAATAGAGGGTCAATAGGTTTCGAAACCCCATGATTAAAAGGCTAATATATGGCGAAAACCGAGTACCCATCTTTTTACGCTCACGGCACAAAAAATCACTTCAACTAATCTAGGGGATTAAACATTATTCAGTCGAGGCTATGGACCAAGCATCATCAACAGTGGTATAAGGGGATATAGGCTATATAATCGTTTTTTCTTGATTCAAGCCATTTGCATATTTTTCGCAACTTCTATGAGCAAACTTTTTGAGATATTAATATCCGTGTAAATTAAAAAAAAAACAAGACAATTTCTCTTAAACTCAGAGAAGATATACTTTCAATTTCTCTAAAATAATATTTTGAAGCGTCATTTCCGGCGGAAGTTACTATAATTCCGACCAACTTTGACCCTGATTCGACGCCTATTGACTCCAATATTGTATTTCTAATGGTATCATATTTTTTTAGGGGGTAAGTGTTTGAGTAAGACTGCGCTTCAGTATATTGACTACCAAAACACAGTAACCACAGGATATTACCAGGCGTGGTTGCAATCACAAAGTGAAATTTGGTTTTTCCCTAATTTTACCTTCACCACCCTCTAACACAAGTTGACAGCTTATCCCAACGCTCCTTCAAAGCTGCCTTTCGAAAATAAATTTATTTGTTTTTTCTCGTGATTTGAACGCTTGGCGAATACTTACACAACCAGAATATATCTTAAATCCGGAAAGAGCGTCAAGCGTGAAGGGCCCATTTTTAGTAAATGATAGTGAAATTTTGACTTCATTAACTAAAATTGGACCCTCTTCCCGGATTTTAGATATAATGAAAATTAGTTAAAAAACCTTTTAAATACGTCTTTTTGTTAAAAAATATCATTTTTATTAGACGCTCAATTTATTAAGCGAGTGCCATGGCGAACAAATTAGCCACTTTTTAAGCAAAATTTTTTTCTATATTTCGGCTTTTGAAAACTACTAATCAGATTAACTTTTTAGATAGCTCAAACTGAGCACAAATATTTACTGAATAATAAAATTTCTGAGATTACTGAAATTATTTAATTACCAGTTATTGTTTTAAAAAATGAAAACAATGGTCTGATTCGGACAATTTTTTTAATTATTTCTTAATATTTGTGCTCAGTTTGAGCTATCTAAAAACTCAATCGGATGAGTCGTTTTCAAAAGCCAAATTATATAAAAAGGTTGGCTAAAAAATGGCTAATTTGTTCGTGTTTCATAATCGATATGAAAGATATGAACTTTAATAAAAGTGTTTATTCTTGCAAAACCCGATGTAAGAATATTAACTAATATTAATTAACTTCAAACATTTACGGGTGTACTCCGCTAAAAAGTGAGTGAAACATTCTGCACATTTAAAAATTTCCAGAGTATCAAAGTTTTTTTTCTATGAAAAATGGTCAAAATGACCACAAATAAAGAAAACCAGCTTGGAATGAAAAAAATTGACCTTCATTTGCGTTTTATTATAAAAAAATGTTCTGACTATCAAAAAAGATGACGCCTAGACTAGGCGGCCTAGTACACCCGATTTACTTTCATGATTTTTCTTGAAAAAAAATTGCAAATAAATTCAGAAGAAAAAGATTTTCAAATAAATTTCGCAAGACATGAGCTAAAGCTCCAAATGGTAAACACAAGTTGACCGTTTATCACAAGTTGTGATTCACAACGCTCCTTTGAGGGGGTCGGTGCATTTTGACAGATACGGATATGGGCTCTTGATGAAAAAATTTTTACTGAGGTTATATATTCCCCTCAATATACCATCAAAGTAATTTTTCTAAATCCAGGCAACTTTTGTAGCTACAGAATTTTCGAATTATTGCTTTTTTACAAAATTAGGTAGAAAATTTTGAGTTCGAATTGAACTTTTCGAATTCGACAAATTATGAGAATTTTTTGAAAAAAGTTCCGAACATAATAAAAAATAGCTTATTTTTGGTTCAAAATGTTTTTTCATTATTTGTTTCAAATAAACGAAAAACACTCTTCAAAATGACAACTTCAACTTTTCGCGTAGGTGACCACATATTTTTTATATGCTCTTTGAAAAATCATATGACATGGTTTTTTGATTTTTGGTCAAAAATATTTGGAAATATATTTTCGAAAATTTTCCTCATTTCTTGTTCAAAAATTTCCAAACTTATTTTTCTGGAATAATCAGCTTAAAATATTGAGAATGCCACCTTTTACTTTATACAAATATGTCCTTGTTTTGTTTGTTCGCTCTTGTTTATACTCAGAATCATAATTTTTGCAACGAAACTACGGTTTGACAGAAATCCATCGAAGCCCTTTTATCCAGAATTAAAAAATTATCATTTCACCGAAATTTGCCCATCCACCATTCGAAATTTATTTCATTGAAATCATGAAAAAAAATATTTCTTTTGATGTGCTAAAATTTCGTTTTTTTTTTCCTTTTTTTTCAAAAATTTAAATTTTCGATTTAGACGTAGAAATCGTATAAAAACAAATTGAATAAATTTTAACTGGTGGTCGAGACCGTTTTTTACGGCTTTTAATTTCACTTTAATTTAGACACCTTAGAAAGCAAACGCGCGTTTTTTAAGTGTTTTTTCAAAAGATGATTTATAAAGTAAAAATAATCGATCTGAAAAAAATCAGATTATACGAAGTAAGCTCAAAAGTAGCAACTTTTGTTCAAAAAAGTTTTTATCCGAAAATTTTGAAGTGACAAAAAGTTTACGATCAAGAGAAAAAAAATTGAATAAGTGCAAATCTTTCAAAATGCACTGACCCCCTTAACCGAACAATTATCCCATCCAAACACTTTTTGATATATCCCTTTATCACTTTTTGGTTAGAATGCGTAGCCACTACTCCTTTTAACGTGTGATTTTAACGTTGTGGCTACGCATTCTAACCAAAAAGTGATAAAGGGATATAACTATCACCGAAAAATGCTCCAACGGGTAATTATGGTATCAATTGATCTTTTCAGGACATTTAAAATTCTTTATGTTCAACTTCATATAAATGCAAACATAAAGTTTTCGCAGTGAGACGAATTTTGAAATTGTGGGTAAAATTTGGACATTCTGTTATATCAACTTTCATTTCAAACTTTAACCGCCTTAGTTTTTGAAAACAGTTCTTTAATTTATAAGTTTTGATTCAATGCGTATAATCACGTGCTAGCTAGAGCTGGAAGGTCATTTTCTAGCTCTTAAGCTCTCAAATCCTAGGTTATAAATTTTAGAATCTGCCCAAATTTTGGCAAAAAATAGCACAGAACAAATAGAAACCGAATAGGATTTTTTTTAGGTCACGTGAAACCGCTTAGACCGCTTAGCCGGTGATTCGCAAAAAACGGTTATTTGGGTGATCTCGAGCAATTTCCATGACTAGTTTTCGGTCACATAATCAACCTAGGAAGGCAAAAAATTTTCCTTGTTTATTTTTTCTCAAGGTTTTACACGCAAAAACTGTTTGTCGCTATCTTGTTTAGTTTGCTCAGCCAAAATCCAACTGTGTGGACCTAAAAGCTAAAAACTAGCTAAAAACTGCTTAGTCCAACAACATTTTCATTCAATTCGTAATTATGGTGTTTATCATTTATTTGAATTTTTTCAAAAGCTGCTGCAGAAATAAATTATTTTTCACTTGTTGAACAAAACATTATCTTCAGAAGATACTGCATAAAATGGCAAATATAAGCTTAAAGTTGGCTCGAATATAAAGTTTCTATGATCCAGAGGTAAAATATAGATAGCCTTAAAGAACTGATGAGTTTTGAGAGTTAAACCTTAACTCAATTTTTAAACCCACGAATCGGCTGAACGATGATAATTGAACTCCAACGGTCGCTCTTCTATTCCTTCTAATTCCTAAAAGTTAAATTTACGAACTTTATTGGCTAATTATTAGTGGGCCTTATTTGGATCAAAACGATTTTCGGTTATAAGACGGAATTTTTTGATAAAGTTTATCTGATAAACTATAAAATCATATTATATGATTCATATTATATGAATCATATATCAAAATTATGCACATCTTCTGTTCAGACCCGAGTATTTTCCAATGTTGCAAAATAAGCCTGGATGACTGAGTGTTAAATTAAACCAAGTCTAAATCAAGTAAGGCTTTAACAAAACTTTGTTTTGCCAACGGTAGCTTATGACTAAAAATGGTCTATGCAAAAAAGTTTTCAAAATTTCACCAGGAAAGGGTTCAAAAACACAAAACCATCCTTAAATTGCCTATCATTTGGCCTGCAATCACTCTTGAATTTATTTCGAAAATTCCAAGGCAAATAATAGGCAATTTCAAAAACGGTGTTACGTTTTTGAACACTTTTCTGGTCATTTTTAAAATTGTTAAAAAATAGTGGCAAAAAAAGTTTTGTTCGACCTACTTTAGTCTAAAGGTACAAGACGAGAATTTGTCGGTTTATCTATAGAATTGATAGTTCATTTGAACAACATTTTTGTGTTTATGCCAAAGGGGTTGTGGCTGTGAAATGAATAAGCATAATGAATTGCAATTTGTGAGCACTTTAAAATTTTGGCCATTAAATATCAAGGTAGCTATCAACCAAAATCAAAATATCAAAGATTGTGATCTCTAGGCCTGGCGATTCACGTTCGTGTTTGAGCCTCGTTTGACCAATGGCAGCACCAGAAATAACGACGTTGACCAATAAGAGGTCGAAAATAGGTTCTCACGCGAAGGCCAGATCCAGAGATCCCAATCTTAGATATACAGTGTACCAGTAATAACATTTTGAAAAATATTTAAAAATAACCTCCGGTGACTCGCCGGGCCAGTTGTCTGTTTTTCAAGATTCCTGACTAAAGAAAATTTCATTTTCAAACTTCGGGTTAGATTTTTCTCCGGAAAAACGTTTTCTCCCAAGTAAGGCCCACTCCTAGTTTTATTATTACCTTTGATAGAAAAGTATTTTGGTTAGTTGGCGTTGTCCCCCTTTCATCGTTTAGCTTTCTACTATTCGAATAACTGTATCGAAAACCAGATTCACTTCGGTTCATTCTCAAGAAGCTTCTTTCTTTAGTACTTCTGGAAGATGTTCGATGTCCGGTTGAAATATCTAAGTCCATTATAGAAGACCTTCGAGATGAAGACAATGACCGGATTGAACGACTGAATAATTTTTATTTATTTTCAAAACTTGACGCGTCGGTTTGAGCACCATTTTCAAAAGTGAAATTCACTTTGAAAATCCGCTTTAAGGGGGTGGGTGTCGCTTTTTGGTACCTTTCAATCACGCCTCANGCTGTAGTCTCATTGTGACAGTACTACCAAAAATTTTGGAAGCTGTATTTTCCAGAATTTTTTTGGTCATTTGACCTCAAAATTTTTTTCCCTGAGCAAAAGTTGACCTAATGTACTTTTTGAATTTTTAAGTTATGGCCTAAACATCAAAAAGGTGAGTAACCTGGGACACCCTAAGAATATCCCTTTATCACACTTCGCTTAGAATGCGTAGCCAAATAGGAGAATCAATAGAAGAATTACATAGAAAAATTGACGTGGCTACGCGTTCTAAGCAAAGTGTGATACAGTGGGTGAGACCAATAGGCAACAGTCACCAATGGGCAACAGTGGGACCAATGGGCAGCACTTTTTCGCAGATTTGATTTTTTTAGACCTATGAGACCAATGGGCAACACTCTGAAATTTTTGGTAATTTTCTATGGCAATTTTATTCGATTTACCCATAATTTTGATAAATTTATATTTAATTAATATATATTTCTGAATATATTTTTAAATATCACAAATTGTGATTCACAATATAATTGTTAAATTTTATAATCTAGAACAAACTATCAAAAAACTGTGTTTAAGTTTTTAGAAAATACATGTATAAAATTAAAAATATCCGACTAGTGAGACCAATGGGCAACACTTTTTCGAAAAGCTCGTGTGTTGCCCATTGGTCTCACCTACTGTATAGAACTTGAAAATAATGCATTTTAGTTTTAAAGAATTGTATTTCAAGTTATGTTTCATCCCGGACCGATTTTTTATCCAAGAATTTCAAAGTGCATGTCGAATAATTTACCTTGGTAGCTCACAGATTTCTCCATCTCCTTCAAAATTTTCCTTGCATTCACAGCGATAACTCCCATTATCTCTAGTATAATATTGTCCTCTTTCTTCTTCCGGAATATCAAGCTCACTTTTATAATGTCCCTCAAATATGCAATAGGCATTTTCTGCGCACTGATGTTCACCAGTTTCACACGAGTTCAAGACGGTTCTATCACAGTAGATTCCATCACCGACGAAATTTTCTTGACATTCGCATCTATAGAAATGATTTTTATCATTTTTTGAATATTTTCCTCGTTCTTCTTCTGGGATATCAAATTCGCTCTTGTAATTTGCTTTGGCGTCATAAATACAGTTTGCATTTTTTGAACATTGATGTTTACCCGGTTTGCACGGGTTAATATGATAACACGAAACACCATCTCCTTCAAATCCGTCATCACATTCACAGTGATACCACTGAAAAAGGCTTTTCAAACTATGCAATTGCTAAATGTCACCAAGAAAACCAGCGATAGGCAAAACTGGATCAGATCGTATTGGAAATATAGGATCTGATCGATTTTTCCGATCCGATCCAATATAAAGTTGTAATTTTGATATCAGTCGGTCGATTTGATCGGATCCAATACAGTTGAAACTGTACCCCCTTGCGATCCGATTCAATATAATTTTAATTTCACCCCCCCATCGATACGATCCGATCCGATATTAATTTTCCTCATGCCGATTGCTGAATGAAACTTTATTTTAAGCATTAAGTTCTAGACTTTGTACTTTTTTTAGTCTTGAAACTCCAAAAGCAGTTTCTTTAAAACAGCTTGATTATGCGAAACGTTGCAGTAAATAATATTTAAAAATTTATACATTAGGTGTATAAGTGCGAAAAAGATTTTTGTTTGTTTAGAATGTAGATAAAATCTGTTTTTAGCATTCTTAAATTTATTGACTGGCAGACAAAAAACTCCAGGTCTGAAAATTTTTACAATATCATTTTGCTTAAGGGGGTAGCAGCGATGTGGCAGACTGGCGTCAATTTAACTTACGAAAATAATTAGTTGGTTTATTTTTTTGTGCTTATTATCGTTAGCTGAACCAGAATAAATGTATATCAGCTCATTGAAATGTTTTTTTATCTATTTTAGGAAAGATTTGAGTTCGAACTTTTGTTTTCGATTTCGTAAAATTTTCAAAAAAATTCAAAACATTATTAAAATTTCACGCATTTTGCACCCAAATTTTTTTTGGTTTTTTTCTGTGAAATCTGTGAATAAAAACGAAAAAAATAGCCACTTAAATTTTTTCCTGCATGTTTACATATTTTCTGACTGCTGTTTCAAAAATCATAACATGTTCATTTGTCATTTTTTGTCGACCTTTTTTAGAAATATTATGAAAATTTTTCGCAAATCAAGTCCAAAATTTTAATTGATGCTTTTTTGAATTCTTCTTAAAAAATCAGGCCGAATCAGTTGTGTTATTTTCTGGTATCTATTTGATTTCCGTATTTCAACCGATGGAAGCGTCAAGTGAATATTGTTTCTGAACTACCTATAAAATTTACATCACTTGCTTGTGAGACCGGTTTGTGTCATTTGGCACGCAATTTATAGAAAATTTTATTTTCCTTAAAAATCTCAATTAAATTTCGGATGTTAAAGCCTACTTTTATTTTGAAAGTCAGAATATTTTCTAATATTTAATCGCAATTGAAGGTCAATTTTTTTTCCTAAAAANATTATTTGACGAACCAATGAGCTTATAGACCCGATTTCACTGGGACAATCTATTTGAATCATATAGTACAAAAAATACTTTTGAGCAAATTATGATATATCCTTTTCCCAACGGAACCTTATCTCAAAAACTTTTACTAACTCTATAGCGCGTGTCAGAATCCCACTAATGTTGTCTTACTGATTGTCTTGAGTATGATTATAGACAAGGATACTTGATATTGCGATTAGAACACGCGCTATAGAGATAGTAAACGTTTTTGAGATGGAGTTCCATTGGGAAAAAGATATAGAATACATGAAGACTGTAAATTTTTCGTTAATAATTTTGACTCAATTCACAAAAAAGTAACAGTCTTTCTGTATTTTATATCCTGTTCCAAAACTCTTGAATCAAAAACGATTTTGTATCGTACAAATTATTTTGTACAATACGAAATCGTTTTTGATTCAAGAGTGTTGGAACAGGATTAATTATGCCGGACCGAAATATACTGAGGACCAAATAAAAATGATTACGTCAATTTTGAACATATTGTTTTCTACTTCTACCAAGTTTCTTCTGAGGACTTCAAATATGCACTTAGATTTATTTATATATCACGTTCCCCGTGGCTTCTCGCCAGGTTTGACATTTTTCCTATTCCTGATAAAAAAACTCTGGTTACATACAGGGTTACATACAGGGTGTAAATGACCCAAAATTTCGGCTGACCACCTTATTTTTGATTCCTAACAAGATCCATGATCATTTTGTTCAAAATTCGAAAATTTTCTCATAAGGGTTTTCCTATCTTTGAAATCAACCAATGACCTCTTCCTTCTCAAAATTTACCTTTGCTTCCGCCACCGCCGCCGCCTCCGATTGCTGGTCCAGTAGTTGGACCACTAGTTGGATTGACACTTGGATTAGCTCCCCATGCTGAGAGATTGAGTCCTGGTGCAAGGGAACTACATTGAACAAATGATCTTGTTTTACCTCCAAAAACAACTCCGTCACCAATAAATGGCATATCTGGCACTGTATTCATACCGTCCATTGTAAGACAAATTAATTTTGCCAAGTTCATATCTTTCATGGTAGCGAGTTGGCCGTCAGACTCGAAAAAATCGGTATTTTCGTAGAAAAATTTATCGGAAGCACGGTAATGAACAAATTGATGGGCAATGACGCAAGCGTTTGTTGGGCCAACTTCTCCTCCTGGTAATGGCTTATCAAAAGGTTTCAGATATGACCAAAAATCAATAAATAACATTATTAGAACAAATAGTCATTAGAGAGATTTATTTTATTGTTAGAAATTTTGTTCAAAATCAGTGAGTTCGAAAATTTCATGAGAATATTATTTTTCAAGTTTCAATCTTTTAATCCTCCGAAGCATATAAAAAAAAGTTCCGCCAAGGCATAAAATCCTTTTAGAAGGCTATTATTGAGCGTTGTTTACAGAAAACTCTTATAATCGACTTCAACTTTTTCGTGTATGAGTCAAAGTTGAAAGAGTTAAACTTTTGAAAAAAAAATATAATTTTCGTAGAAATTTTATGTGTTAATTCTAGAAAAAAAAGTTTGAAAAGCAAGGTATTTAAACCACGTGAAGTACGTCATGGAGGCCCCAGAAAATGTATGTTCTCAATGCTCCATAACTGCGCAGTTGCTTTGTTCCTACTTAATACTTTTGTTGATTGACTTTATGGGAATCAAAAAATATTTATCTAAGTTCGAAAATATTCATGAAAAATACGTTTTTTTAGGAGAATGTTAGTTTTCTCGATTTTAATGAATTATTTGATTATTGTACAGTAATTAAGCAAAATATGGATATAAGTGTATCACCTTCTGGCATGATTTCACAATTTTATTAATTTTTTCAAAACTAATCAGTTTATCCATACCTAAAATCGAAATCGGATATTTTGAAATTTAACTCACAAAAAAATATTTCTGCTCCAGATATGTCTAGAAAGGTAATTGTTATCGCAAATTGTACTCAAAACACTTTCCTGAATACTGGCTAAATTGAAATTATAATTCCAAATTTTTATCAAAAAGTATTTTTTCGAAAGTTAAAGTTAAGCAAAAAATGGCCTTTCAATCAACTCGTGATAAAATCTGAACAAAGTATCCGAAAAAATTTTAGAAAATATTTTCAGATTCACATCGTTGAATTTTAAAATAAATTGGCAGGAGAAGTTTCTGCGATCATTTTTCCATCATTTTTCGCTGATTTAAAGTAACTTCAGCCTTCCAAAAGGCTATATGCCTCGGAGGGTTAAACTTTGTTCAAAATTAGTGAGAAATTGAAAATTTTATGGGAATATTTTTATCTAAAATTTCAATTTTTAAAATTTCAGTTTTTTTCAAAATTTCAGTTTTTTCAAAATTTCAGTTTATTAAAAATTTCAGTTTTTCAAAATTGACTCTGTTGAATTTGATTTTTGGAACTTTCTTTCAAAATTAGTCTTTTAAAAAATGTCCTGAAAATTTTTGGTTAAACATTTGAGACCCTTTCCGTTTCCATGAGGACTCCGACGTATAAATCCACTGAATCTGGATTAGATTGGTAGAAAGTGTTGACAAGTTCGGTCCAACTTGGTAACATACCAGACCATGAACTGTAATAAGCACCATAAACATTATGATTTTCACAGAAATGTCTCATCTCCATGTAATTACCAAGACCGTGATCACGACCTCTCATAATGTTGATGGCGAATAAATCAACACCGTGATGCCAGTCATTAGGCTTTAAAAAGCAGAATTAATAATCATTTATGAATTTTAATTTTTTGAAAATAAAAAATATGGACCATATATATGACTTGTCTTCGTGAATGATTGCAAATAAAGATTATGTAAGAGCCTATTCTAAGTAATTTTATATCGAATTATTAATTTTGAAGGGCAAATTAATATAATTATTACCGGTCTAGTAAGCAAGTGTTGTGTATTGCAAGTAGCTTGAGAGTATAACAATATAAAGAAAAGGGTTTTAGTGTATTTACGTGCAGAATGAGATATCTATTTGTAAGATTTTTATTTGCTCTCATGAACAGAAATTTTGGCAGAATCTACAACACTCAATCGCCGTCTGCAAACATTCATCGGTTAAAAACCTACTCCCAAGTTAATTCCCAAAATCTTCAATTTTATTATAATAAATAAAAAAAACACAAGTAAATCAGAAAAAAAATCACGAATTCTTAATTTGAGCTGAAATAATGAGAAATAACAAAAATATTTTAAAAACATTTCTTGTCTGACAAAAATAATACGTACTTCCTTAGTTTTTTTTTCACTTAAAGCTGTAGTCGAAAATTTAACATACAATAGGCTTTTAGCAAAATTTATTTTAAACATAACAAACATCTGCATTTTGTGCAAAATTGTTCGTTCAAAATGAACAATAGTTAAATGCGTTATTATATATTGGCATGTTTTAACGGTGTGGGGCATGATAATTGAGATTTCTCAGAAAACTTTT
>SCLH01000194.1:64009-74038 GCA_004367855.1 Oikopleura vanhoeffeni
AATTGACATATTTCAAAATCATCACCAGTGTTCACGGAACAATATTTAATTTTATTTTTACTTCCCAACATTCCAAACAAAATGTATCAGGCTTCAAAAAGTAGCCAAAAACTTCTCAGCAATTGCTGTGTTAGCACCCAGAACCGTCTTAAGTTCACGTTTCTAGTATTCTAGAATAATAATCACAAATTCAGAACGATCATATTGAAGCCATTATATTTATCTACTAGTACCTTAATCGAAAAAACTTTATTCTGAACCTCCGTCTAAAAAAGATAGATTTTGAAGTCGAAAAACGTTAAAAATTGGCGTTTAAGTGAGATTCTAGAAAATACAATATTGAAATTTGAAAAAAATCAGAACGATCATATTTTTGTACTTATTTATCCGGTACTCTGTGTGAATTTTAAGACGCTTTGTATGTGGGGTCTAAAAGATGATAGATTTTGAAAAAACCGTTTAGTGTTCTAGAATAGACTCACCACCTGGTGGTGTAATGTAACAATGTTGAGTTTAAGATGTGTAATCGTTAGATGAAGGATGGATCTACAAACCAGTATCCTCAGATTTTTCACAACTGCCCTAGAATTTTTCAAATGCGTAACCTAACCCCTTAAGCCGTTATAATCAGCGTCTTTCTTCGATTTCTCGGAATGCCACGAGTAGCTTACGTAATTATGCCCAAAAATGGAGCAATATTCACTGAGAAAAAAAAGTCGTTTTGTAATCTGATCGTAATTGTAATAAATTATTGAAAATGTAATGACGAAAATTACCAAGGCATTAGGATGACAGATATACGCCGCAGAGTTAAAATACAAATCATAAATACCTGGAAGTTCTTCAGTATAAATGATATGTTGAAGCATTGCAATAGTAAAAAGTCTGGCTTCGTTGAAAACAAACTCAGTTTCCAAATGTGGGCTATCTGTGAGAAGTGTATCTGCGAAAAGATTATGAAGTCTCACAAACATTGTATGCCATGTGGACAAGACTGAATTCTCCATAACTCGAACATCACCAGCAAATAGATCGGGATGTTTGAAATCATTGAAAGTATCGGGAGCATGGAATTTTCCCAATAAATCGCTAAATTGCTTAGGGATTGTATTAGGGACAGGGAGTAAGTCACCTTTGCTAGAAGGGTTGACTCGAAGTCGAGCTAAATGATATTAAAATGTTAAACTAGAACATAGAAATGTGACATTTTAAATGTCTCATTTACAAAATATCAGAAATTGGAATATAAATGAAAACCTGCCATTTTTTTATAGTTTGAAGGCCTGAAAATATTTCCTTTTAGTATCAGGATGAAAGCTTTATCACAAAAAATGTTTTCATTAGTGAAAGAAACTCATCTTTAATTGTTCTAACAAATTATACGGCATAATTTTTGCTGCCGAACAAAAATAATTTGATTGTTAATTTCGTCAAAAAATAGTTTTTTATTGTAAAATTCTTTGTTGGAAACTTGCAAAAATATTTTTATTGGAATAATGATCGCTTAAAAAATTTTTGACTTTGTAGGGTCTGGCAATTAAAACAACTTCATTTGAAAATAGAATCTATCTGATTAGATTTTGGGTTTTTAAAGGTCGTGAAAAATTTTTAAAGACATTTTTGAAAGTTCGCGATTAATTCAGTATTCATTAAAAAAACACACTCTGATTTCAAATTACTTCGAAAATTTTTGGATTCTTTTTCGATATTTTTGCATCAGTTTTAGTAGGAAGTTTTTCTCATACTTATCAGGCATGTTATATTTTCAGACCCTAAAAACTCATTAGAAAGTTTTTTTGTCAAAAAAATTACTTAAAAACTTATGCCTGATATGCACTAGGAAGTTCAGCTTGGAGTGCAAACTTTGCGATCTTCTTTTAGTCTTTTTTGGCCCAAATTATTTAATACACTGGTTCTCTATAAACATTTAGGTCATCTTTACTGGTGATAATATATTATACTGTTGATAAATATTTGAAGTAACTATCAACCAAAAATGACGCTACAAGTTAGAAGGCTATGGAAGCTCGGCTACGTTCAGCCTCCAAGGATGACACAGGGTGTTTAATTTGAAGACCGTGTTGCCGCACGCCATTATGAGTTTCTTTTGACTCATAATTTGGAAAAAAAAAATTTCTAGTCGAAAACTACATTTTAAAATTTATTTACCTGAATTCGAACCAACTCGAACTGCGGCTAAGTGATTATCATTGAATCCGTAGACACCCCCGGAATGGAAAAGCCCTGTCAATTGATTCATCTGTTCTTTCTTGATTTTATTATCGATACCTTTTGACAAAGTTCCAGAGGATCGAACGATAAATACACAATCAATATCATCAAAAACAGCATCTCCTTTAACATCAGTGACAACACATTTAGTTCCTTGATTTTTACAGTCGCATGTGACTGCTTTTTTACCGCCTTCATCTGGTGTCATGATACCAGTATGAGTCACATATTGACCAAAAGTAGTCATGAAGTGGGTGCGTTCGTGGTTGACTCTTTGGTTCGGTGGATTTCGCATGGTTAAAAATAAGGAAAGGTCTCGGGCATTTGGGAGAGGGGCTCCGTTATTGTGGCATCTGAGTGACTTTCTATTATCACAGTAGTCGGCTGGAATCATACGGGCATATGGTTGCATGACATTTCCACCACCTATTTGAAGATTTAATTTTTTGCCATTTATAATTTGCTCTAGAGAATTTTCTTAACCCTCGGGGCTTAGAGCAGGGTTGTAAAAAGGATTATTCCCAACCAGATTTTCTATCCCCATCCCTCCCCACTCATCCCCTAGGGGGAGCGATCGTTCCTTCCCCATTCTATTCCCTAAAAACGGGATGCATCCCCAGGGGATATTTAAAAGGTTCTGGTCTTTAAAAGGTGATTTTTAAGTGGGTGACCGGTTCTAAAATGCAATTATTGAAGGAAAGCACTGGCTTAAGATCACATATTTTTAAAGGGGGACCGGCTCAAATTTTCAAGGATGGGCGGCTCAATATAATATGATTAGTAAGGAGGGACCGTCAGCTGGGGACTCGATTTTTTAAAACTTTCTCAATTTCAACAATATTTGTGAGTTTCTAGAAACGGTTAATCGATATCAGGGAAAACCAAAATGACCTTTTAAAATTTCAAAAATTTTCACAGATGCCGCTAGAATTTCGAAATTTGAGGACTTTTTAGACATAAACCATTTTCACCAATAGTTTGTCAATACGGTGAATCTTTATCATAAAAATCGAAAATGACCTCGTAACCACAGGTGCCGCTAGAGAGCAAACACAACGTTCATTGAAATTTGGTTATAAGGGGTTAATCGATATCAGAGAAGACAGAATTACCTTGAAAATTTTAAAACGACCACTAGTACCGCTAGAAATAAAAATTATAAATTTGAGCATTATTTAAGAGTTAAAAATTTTCATTGACATTTGGTTTTTAGAGTATATCGATATCATGGAACTCAAAAAAGACCTTGAAAATTTTAAAAAATTACCACAAGTGCCGCTTGCCAAAAAAATTCAAACATTGAGCAATTTTTTGAAATTAATAATTTTCATTGAAATTTGAGTTAAACGGTGAAATGATATCAGGAAAAACTAAAATGACCACAAAGTAAGCCCAAAATTGACCGATGACCAATAGAAAAAAATATCAATAATTTAAACTTTTTAGAAAATGAGCCCCATATCGGCCGTAGGCAAATAGAAGGTGATTTTATGTTTATAATTTTAATTAAGAAGAAAATGAGGCCTAAAGCCGATATAAGGGAATTTCACATTTTCAAATTATTTTTTTCGGAAAATGCGCCTCAAATCGGCCGTAGGCCGATAAAAGAGGACGTTATATTTATATTTTTTAGAGAAATAAGCCCTTAATCGGCCGAAGGTCGATAGAAAGGGATTTTATATTTTTTAGCTAAATATTTTGCAAAATAAGCCCCGAATCGGCCGAAGGCCGATAGAATGGGACTTTATATTTTCAATTTAATTTTTTTGGAAAATGAGCCCAAAATCGGCCGAAGGCCGATAGAAGGGGATTTTATATTTGTAACTTAAATATTTTGGAACATGAGCCTTAAATTGGCCAAAGGTCGATAGAAGGAGACCTTACATTTAGGAAAATTAGCCTAAAATAGGCCGTAGGCCAATAGAAGGGGACTTTTTATATTTCGAATCCGAAATATGACTTTTTTTGGGAATTTCCAAAAAAGTATAATGTCACGTGATAAGACATAAAAGACAACTAAAATCAAGCTGAGGATTGAGGAGGGACCCGTCGGCATATTTGGCAACAATTTTGGATCATAAAATCAAATATAATAGATGTTTAGCTTTTATTGCATCATCAGTATGTTTTTTGGACTAACAATTTAGAAAATAGGACGTTTTAATTGCTATAAATAAGTTAGGATTTCAAGTACGAATATTTTAGACAGTGAATAGAGTAGTTTTTCGTCTAGGTTATACTTATGAAAACAGTCCTTTGGAACTAGAAATTGTCTAGTAGAAAATGCTAGACATTCAATACATGTGAGGTTTTTTTATATTTAACCCTTGGAGGCTCATAAAAATTCTTCCGTGGAAGCTCCAAAGCATCATTTGGGGCACAACTTTCAGCGCTTATACTGTGATAACTACACATATGATTTATCTTTTATTTAATTTAAATGAAAGCAGAAAGCCCTAAATTTTGAGATTAAAAAAAGATTTATGAAATATTCAAATTTTTTGGTAGAAAATGCTGGTCGAAAACTATCGCTTTGATTCTATGGTGTACTGAAGTTCAGTTCACTTAATGAAATTTTTAGATAGCAAAAAACTGATTTATTTTCATCTAAAGTGGGATAATATGTTTTTCTGATCGTATTTTAGCATGTTTACTGATTGCTATCGGCCAAAAACCGTTTGATATCTGAATTTTTTGAAAATATTTTTTTTTGTTCCTCGTATTTATTTAATTAGCGGAACATTAACGGCAATTTCTGATCATAGCTCGCTATTTGAATAAATATAGACTCGGTCAAAAGAAAGACTGACTTCCTCAAATTTTTATTGCAGTTGAACAGTTTTCGGAAATCGCCTTGTTAGATAAATTTTAGTGAAATCGGTAAAAAAAAGTAAGATATAATAACTTTTGAACGGCTGGTTTAAGAACATTATAATTAATATTTTTAAATTTCAATGGACAAAATCTATTTAGGATATTTATAAAAAGTTGGTAGAGTATTTTTATCAATCAATTTTGAAAGATTGAAAATAATTGTTGTCTCAAATGAGGTTTGGAGCCTCTAAGGGTTAAAAAAATATTTCAAATATCTCAAATGAGGTCAGTTTCACTGATTGACTGTATATTCAAATACGAAAATTCGAAAATACGAAAATTTTGAAAATTATCTTGATAACATCGAGGAAATTAACTAATTTTCACTAAAATTTTTATTTTTTCATGAAAAATTAGACTTTTTGAATCACTCTAAACCAAATAAAACTTATTAACTCTTGCTAATAGATATTTCACATCTGATAAAAGTGTTAGATAAACCAAATTCATATGCCTAAAGAAACAAATACATTTTGTTAATACTACAACAGCAAGTATAACGCAAAAGTTTTTGATTTTACCTGGCTTGAAAATGCCGCTAAAAATTTTACCTTGATCAGGGTTGTTAAAAGACATTCTTAAAACTAAACGTCACACTTCCAGAATTTCAAAATTTTGGTTTGGTAAAATAATTTTTAAACTTCCGCACAAAAAATAACTGGATTCAACTTGACATTGTCAAGCTTATTTGTACCATGTAAACAGCGGTAAAAGCTGGGCCTATTAATAGACTCTGTTGTCGGCGAAACCTTTTTTATCTCCAAGGTTTAAAATTTAGGACCTGACGAAATCGGCTAATGTGCCTCGCGGGGGTCCTTGTTGCAACTTATAATTCATAAACCGTTATTTTTTTCAGTCGGAAAAGTTTTTATTTATTTTTTTATAAAACAGTGAATTTTCGAGCGTAGAAAAGGGAATAAAAAATGTCAACTGGCATTTTCTAAACAACTTTCATTTAAAGGAGGTTTTTTTCGAGATACAAATGTTAAGAGATATTTTACAGCTTCGAAAAAAAATACTTTTACTGACACTCAGGTAAATCAAAAAAACATGAAATATTCAACCAACCGATGTTTTCGAGCGACCTTGGGCTCATTAAAAACTCACATTGTAGATTTCTCAATAAAAAATAATAAAAAAAGGCAAATTATCAAATCTTTCCTGAGCCATGGTTGCAAGAACCATCAATCGATGGATATCTGCTACATCCAGTAATTCTCTCGCCAGCCGAATTGAAATCGGTCATATTTCTTATTTGAGAAATAATCTGATCCACATTGCCACCAGTTTGTCGTTCATCACCGGACAAAATTTCTTCAGCAAATCGTTCAGTAGCTCTCAAACCTTCCATATGTTGTCTGCTTAGAGGAGCATTTCTGACCATTGAATGAACCGCTAAGACATCATTCATATGACGGTTCACATCGCCTTAAGTTTTATTTTATATTCTCGGTTCTCTGGTCCTGTTTTTTTTTAAAGATAATTTAGGTTTTTCGATGTTGCATTTATTATTTTCAATTTTGAATTTTTTTCAGAAAGCTCATTCAGAAATAATTTTTTTCTCTTCAACGAAAATAAAAAAAAATAATTTATTGGAATTAATTTTGTCAAACAACTGATGTGCAATTACTAGTCTCGAAAAATCTAAAAATAAATATGTTTTTTGATTATGCTCTTGCATAAATCTATCATCCCAAAAATGATTATATGAAATTTGTGTCTAAAAATTATTAGTAATATAAATAGAAATGCACCTTGCCTCCCTGATTTACTCTTGGTTTTAACTTTCTATCTATATCGTTTTTAAGTCATTAAAATCGGCTCTATCTCAAATATTGCGAGACAAAATGGAAAACTCATCCTGTACAAATTAAATTTCCTGAATTTATCTCTTCCAAATCACCATTTTCTCGTCTAGAAAATAAAATAAACTACCGTGAACGGCCGCGAATAAAGGCGCCCAGATTTTCATTTTAAATTTAAAAACGTCCGTTTCACCGTCAGACTCTGCGTTATATATCCGATTGAAATTGAAATCTCGGTTGTTTATCCTATAAATTGTTTATTTTCAAATCAAAATAGTTATGGCCGAGTATAAACAATTATTATTAATATTTTATTTATTCGCAATCTGAGGGGGAATAAAAAGGTGGAATCATCAAAATTTGAATTTAATTTTGTTATCAAATTGACACCATGTGAAGCAGTTGATTTTTCACTTGACCGACTAAAATTATGAGTCTAAGAACCATAAGGAGGTTATTGTCTTGATAATTAAGGTCTGACTCGATAAAAATGTTCCGATAAATTATACAATCTGCCTGTCTATTTAAAGCGATGGTCCGAACCTGGCAGCTAGATATTGCAACAGCTATTTAAATGTTTTGATTTTATCTATGAATTCGGTTAATTGTCTTGATGATATTTGGATTTTATCAATCATCATTTAAATGTTATTATTATAATAATGATTCACGTCTGACTAACAGCAAGGGGGTTGTGTCAGCTGGAAATACTTTTGAAAGGCTGATAAGTCTACTCACCAGAAATACTTATCTAAAAAACCATGATGAGCGTAGGGGTTTTGCGTAAGCAAAACAATTAATAGTCATGTGTTGCCTAAAAAAATATTCACAAATTAGGATTGTACCCAATAATAATATAAAATTTACAGATTGTCAGTTCCTAATCCAAAGAATATTTGTTTTTTCCTTAATTGTTACAATCGCATGTTGAACTGACTTGTAAATGAGCTGAACCACGTCGTGGTTACCACGAGCAAATAATAAATCTTAAAAGTTATATTTTTAGCACCTTTAATTAGAAAAGTTTGATTCTTTGAAATAAATTAGACGAAAAAAAATGAAGAAATTTGCCTTTTAGATTTTTTAATTTTTCAGTTAAAGAGCCTTAGAATGGCGAAACTTTCGTTTTGCAAAGGTTTGGGCACGGAAAGTTGTATTTTTTAATAAGCTTCAATGAAGCTGCTTCATACAATAATATCATTAAGTCTATTCACGTTTTTCGAGACAATTATAATAAAAATGTTTTGTATTCTTTGATTTCATTATTTAACTCTTAGCATTAAAAAAGTTAAATAACTATGTTTCTTTTGTTTACAAGCTTTCGAGCTTTTGAAGAAAAATTCTCGCAGGTGAACATGAGAATAATTTGCTAATCGTAAGCATCGAATTGATTGCCTTATTTTTCTGAAAAAAGTTGTCTAAACGATTTGAAGTAAGTTTTGTCAAAATTAAAGATTTTTTTAATTAAAGAATTTTTGTCAAAATGGTACAATCAATGAATGGTTATGCTTCCAAACTTATGAATACATGGATTTGTGCGGAAAATATCCCTCCAGGGCCCTGTGGGAGACCAAAAAATATTATTCACCGATCAAAAATTGGAAAGTCTTTTTGCACATTTAAACAACGCTGCTCAAAAATCTCACTTCCGGTAAACAGATAAAAATAAATGTAGAATTATACAAAGTGTAGTTAATAAGCTAAGTTAATAAGTTTGACTATCGTATTTCCTTATCCAATGATATAAAACCCTGGCTTTGAAATATCTTAATGGAATAATCAGCAAACAAAGACGAAAAAAACAGGAAAGAGACATCGCTGTTGAGGTCATGACTGCAGATTGTTATTGAAAACAATCTACAGTCATAGACCTATAAGATATTTTGGGTCTTAGACTGCAGATTGTTTATCTACACAGTCATAGACATTAAAAATAAGACATATCTCAGCTTCTCTACCAAAAACTACACTTCTGTTAACCAGAAGGATTTATACGTTATTCGGAATTAAAAGAAATATTATATTTATATTTGTTTTTATATGAGTTAAATCATGGTTTTATATTTGGTTACTTTATCGGAAGGTTCAGTCTTCCACAGTGGAGCCCTTGAAGAGAGATAAAAGCCTGGAGCGTTTTTTTGCGTATTAAAAATTTAGGTTGAAATTAAACAAAAGGTTCAGAATTTTATCAGGGTCAAATTATTTCAGTGAGCTTGAGTTTATGAAAATATTAAATTTTGATAATTTACGAGGTTGAGAGATTTAAGAGTTAATTTTGGTCTATTGTCATTATTAAAGCGTTTTTTTGGGACATTTAAGAGGATACGAGATTTTGAATGAATTCAGTTTCATAGAAGTATTTAAGATTTTCATTCTATGGTCGGTTGCGATATTTTAGGGCATTTTTACTGGACATTTCAGTATGCGAGTATTAAAAATTTTAGAATATTTCGAAATTTAATTGACTGTTTGCTCATAATATTTTTGGTTGTTTTTTGGGTTGGATGAAAATAAACTTGCATTATTTACAAGAATATAATTCATCTGATATTTGAATGCTACAATTGTGTAATGAATATTAAAATAAAAAGAAATTATTATATGGATTTTCACCCTGTCTGCTCAGGGATATGTTTATTGGTTAAAATGTATGGACATTTTTGAGATTTATTTATATAAAAAAGAGACGCTTCGACCACTGGAAAAAAGTATTGAAATTGACTGAATTTATTAATAAAACTTAATGGCATTGACCATTAAACCGAAATTGTTTTTTTTTCGCCTAAAAAAACTTTTAGAAATTAGGAATTTTTTTCTTGTAAATTTTTAGGACTAAACCTTATGGCCATGTGAATTTATTTCGACAACAAATTTTAAATTCTGTCATTTAATGACGTGCGTGTATTTTTAGAAAACTACCATAATAATATGTTTCGAATCCGGCTGACACAAATAAAACCTTCGATAATGTTTTTTGTAGGGAAATCTCGACTGTCTCCTCATCTCACCTTCGCATCACATTACTAATCGTGTATAATGAAGGGCACGACCCAGGGTCGTCGACCCTATTCTTTTATAAAAATTAGGTCACAAAAGTTACTCCCACCAGCTTTGCTGT
>SCLH01000194.1:74059-90927 GCA_004367855.1 Oikopleura vanhoeffeni
TGAGCGTTGACAGTTTTCTGTGCACCCACATTAGTGTATAAGATATCTTAAATTTTTATTGTTACAAAAGTTCTTTCTTTGTGCATAGACAATTTGTCACTGCTATAAAATAGATTCATTTCATTAAAATATTAATGCACTTAAACTTTCGTTTTTACTCTATTTAGACATTATAGTATGTTTGAAGTTTCGAATTAAATTAAAAAAAAATTAAATGTAAATTGAAAAATCTTTAATAAAACTATTTTTTTGCTTAAGTATTAATTTTATTGGCAATGCAAAAAATACAAATTTTAGGTTACAGGGTCTGTGCGATAGTTATTGGTATGTTAGGATCCCGTCAAAACTACGCATTTTGAAAAATAAATTATTCGTTCTGCGGCGATTATAACAAATAAGTGTTTCAACTTCCTAGGCAAAAATAGGCGTTTAAACCAGATTTTTCAGACCAAGTTTCTCCTCGCGCGACAATGAAAAATACCTTTTTTAAACATGTTCAGATTCAATGAAGTGTCGTTTCAAGATTTAAAAACATGGTTCCAATCCTCGACCTATGTCGTAGTTAAGGCATAGTATCCATAAATGTATTTGTTCTGAGAGGATTTATGGCATTATTTTTCATTATATTTTTCTTGCACTCTACATTTTCGGAATAATTCTTTGCATTCTGATTTAAATTACTTTATTTCATTTTTCAATAAAATTCCATTACATCCTAGTAAGATTGTACGAACAATAACTTAAACACCAAAGATTCTCTCTGAAATATTTAACGCAATTTAAAACTCTAGAATTGTCCAAAACTAATCAAGACATTTTCCAAAGGACGCTATTAATACGCTATAGTTAGAATTCGCTATACAGCAGGCCGCTAGTGAAGGCGATAGGTGAACGTAATAGTGAGGTTTTAGCGAAACTTTTCCGGGGATAGACGAAAGCAAGATAGCATAGTTTCGAGAATTTTTATGATGACAAAACTATTCATTAATTTTCTTTCATTCATTTTCATACAGTTGATTTGCCCAAATCCACACAATTTTGCAAATATTCCCACAATATTTATAGCAATTGTTTTACATAGATTTATTCTTACGTTGAAATCCAAGTTTGGGTCTCAACTTGAGACATCTTCTGGAAATTCTGTGCGATATAAGTGTGACACCACAGCTACCCATTTTTTGTGCTTGGATTTTCTTGCGGTATTTCTGACTTTTAATCTCTAGAGCAAAGTATAGATTTTTCAATTATTTTTCTAGGAATCATTTTATAAAATTTATTAATTATATTTGGCTAAAATCAATAAATGCATTCTAGCACCTAAATTTGATTACTTGCGTAAGTCCATAATCGAAAGTCAGTTTCTGAGTTTTCAAACCGCACTTTTTGCATTTATGATTAAAAATGGAGCAAAAATCAGCCTTATTTTCTCACCTCTGACTACCCTTTTAACTAAATTATAAAGCTGACCTTGTTTTTATTACCAATCAGAGCGATCTTCCCAGCCGTCCGCTTAGGTGAATCCGTCTAATATGTTGAAGGTCTTGAGCGAAATGTACTTTCACCATCGCCTCGCCCGGACCCTGCTGTAGTTAGCGTTTTTGCGCTACAAACTTTCTAACTATACGGCTGCCCCACCCCTGTAATCATATGATTGTTCAAGATTTGTTTCAAATTTGATAACTTCTTCGAGACAAAATGCAAAATCGCAATAAAGTTTTTAAAAACTGAAAGTGTTGCCTTGTAAACGTCGAAAAACACCCCTTCGCACAATCACAGTTTGCCGACCCCTGAGCAAAATCAAAAACTACACCAAAATATGGCCATATAAGTTCTAGGATTCTTTTTCTTTGAAAAGCCGATGGTCTCTTTAACCGCGTACAGTTTGTGATGGTCGAAATTGATGAACGGTTGCAGTTCCAAAGATAGTCTTTCCAATGTTTGGTTTCAGAAATGGCTTTCTTCATGTTCAGCCTACAGTTCTTGCAAATCCACAAGTAAATTTACTGACAATCTCCCTTAAAAGCAATAATAGCCGCAATTACATCAATTAACACTCCAGAATCGCTTACAAATTTCTCCAGATCAATCATCTATTAAAAAAAACGCGCTAGAATTCTTTTTCGCATGTATTATTCTCACAAATTGCTCTCTAAATAATTTTGACGAAAGAAATAATTATAAAAATCTCAAATCTTTTATTCTCCTTTGACACAATGTACTTTATCATAATACCTTTTTCTTTACGTTCATCGTGCTGAATTTGCTCCTGATTCATTGATTTTTGAGTTCGCACTGTATGAAATTGTCCCACCAGTTCAGATACGACTATAACAGGCTTGATAAATGCTTGCATGACATTACCACATAATTATGATATATTATCTTTACGTTACTTGTAAAACTAGGTAGCCCGACCAAAATGATAGCTGATTTTTGATATCCTTTTCGGAACGGAACTCATCTCAAACGCTTTATCTATTTCTATACGCGTGTTTCGACCACAGTGTTCTCAGTATTTATTAATTGATTATAGGCAAGTCTGATAATATCCGCTAATTTTACCGGTTAATCTCAAGCAATCACAAAGACTAGATCACTTAACAACATCATTGGGTTAACACGCCTGTAGATAGTAAGTCGTTTTGAGATGAGTCTTTCTTCCGAAAAAGAATTTGTTCTTAAGAAAATTTTGGAAAATTACAATAAAAAAAACTGATCCTGGGCAAAATTTTATTATATTGGATTACCGGAACTCAGGTTACAAATCCTTAAATATTTGAAAAATGCGATAATTTGCATTTGATGGTTATCTCTTTCTCAACTGACCATGAAATCAGCGACAACGAACAGTGGTTGATTGTGTGTCGCTATATCTTCTTGTTTATTCAATCATTTTATTGTCTCTCGAGGTCCGAATCCATACCGAATATAATACAGAAAATATTGACAGTATCCCATCGCCCCCGTTTTTAATTGCCCCTATTCTATTTTGGCTTTGAATTATTACTTGACATTTATTTTTCAAATTCTAAGCCATTATATAGCATTCAGAAACCGGATTTCGCGTTTACACTTCCTTCTTAAATAACTCCACACAACAATGCAAAGATCTTTAGTTATAAACCGTTTACCTAAAACTTTCAAAAATGGCTACGTAGCAAAAGTTTTGTACGGTACCAGTAGCCGTACCTTCTGTATCAACTATGCTAAGCCAAATCTTATAGTATGGTCATGATAGAACGTATGTTTTAACGTTGTTTATAGATTTGAAAAGGGCAAAAACTAATTTTTCATGTTACTTAAACGAACAGTTATCGCACAAACAATGTGCTATAGAAGCTCTACTTTTCATTGAATCGTATTTATCAGTTATTAGCCACATTTACTCACAAAGTATATTTCATTTTTTCTGGTTTCTGTTCTATCTCAGTTCCTACTGTATTAACTAGACTTGAACACCAAAAGAAATAAATGTTACACACTTGATAAGGATCTTGGTAGACTTGTATGTTTTGCTTTTCTTGCCATAAAAAATTCCATTAATATAATGCATTAATTATAAAAACTATGTATAACCACCTTAAACTCATTCATGTTTATCATTCGCTCATTAGCTGATCAGCATGGCGACTTATATGTGTTCACTTCAAGTGATCATCAATTTGAATTTATTCCATTTAACTAGCGTTTTCACCATTAAACTACGATTCAGATCATGTATAGAATACTGGTGAATCGTTTCTTTACTTTGAAGTGTGCGATACAATACGGAAATGAAAATAAAATATAACAAAAAATTTGTCGTCACGGATCAAAATATCCGATTTGTCCGTCTCATTATAATTACTCGTTTAATTATTTCAAACAAAAGTCGGATTTTTGTTAAGTATCCCGTTCCTATCTTTTCTCATTCATTTGTCTAATATGCACCAATTCAATTGTTATTGTTTTAACGCAAACGTTACCTTAATTAGGTATCATTTTCTACTTAACATCCTAAGGGTAGTTTTTAGCGAGATATTAATATTCATTCAGCTTATACTCCATAATAAATTCTTTATTGTTTGTAATCAGTACATTCTTTATTTTGTGTGGTTATAGGCCAATTTTCTGGTATTAGTTAGGAATTACTCTTTTTGCCTAATTGGGAAGTCCCTTATTCGTTCAGAACACTGATCTCCAACATAAGGCGCACCATTCCGAGTCATGGTCAAGGCGTCATAAGTTGAGTCTAAAAAAAATAAAGTTTATCTTGCAAATAATACTAAATAAACGTGAGAAATAATAGGATGAAAAATAAAACATAAGTGATTATATATAACAACCTGTCCAGTGTACAGTCATATCTAATACCTATTTATAATCGAATACCCACCACAACCTTAAGTTGATTTTTCACAATTCTTGAGAGAAGCATCATACATTTTCCCAGTCACATTCAACTTTGCATATCAAGTTGGAACAGAAGAGGACATGATCATGGTTTACTATATCAATGTACTTATGCAGAATGGTAGCGCTGCGCACTTTGCGCTAAGATACTTCGGGTTGAATCCTAGAGCTAGGGCATTATTTTTTATTGCAATACACAGAATCTTTTGTACTGTATCAAGACAGCTAATTTATTATATATTAGTAACCATATACTCACTAAGATAGTATTATTTGAGGAAATTAAGTATTTTTATTGCTTGTCTAAAACATATTTATTTGATCACGAAACTAAATATCCCACCTGCCTTGCTTCTTAACACATACAAATATATGAGGAAGTTTTCTTGAAGTTAATGCAGAGGAAATTGGACTCCTTAATCATAGAAAAAAAGGAAAGCATTTCTTTCACTGTTAAAACTTCTCTTTTCATGCAGGTCTACAAATTTCTGACTGTGTTGACATCAAATCATAAAATATTTATTTTTCACTCTTTTGTCATAATATTATGGAAATATAATGAAAAATTCCGCAATCGTTCCAATATATATTAATTTCAGGTTTCCTTGTATAATTTAATAAAAAAGAGGAAATATATATTAATCTTTTTTGTACTTATTTAATCTCACGTATGTCAAATCAGAAGTTGTCGCGCTATTCCATTCTAAACTTGGATAATATTTTTTTAACACTGACGCAGTAAACACTCATAAGTGCCATTCATGCACTAAATGTTTAAAATTTTATGGTAGTGGCAAAAATTCAATAAAGATTGCGGTGTTATAGGAGTCATTTTTTATAGTCAGGACATTTTAATATCCAAAAGAATGAACGTCATTGTATCTCAAAATAATGTTGTTTTTCGCTACTTGTTACATTTTTGACCATTTGTGGAAACAACTATATCTAGGAAATTTATACGCAATCATAAAAATCGGATAAGTTTTAGCGCTAACCGACAATGCTGAGTTAATATCGTCTTCTTGAATCGGATTCTTGTTATGGAGATGATGAACATGAAATTATTTTTTATATTTTCCCATATAATTAGTTGTTAATAAACTTGAGCAAATCATTCGCAAGAAAATGAAATCACTTGGATTTAAGAAAAAAAATAATTTTCCATTTTTCTTCTTATCCTCTGAAAAAAATTACCAATCTGTCCGGGGATGCACCTCTTAACTTCCCCAAGAAAACTTCTAAATTTTTGGTTTCTGTGTTAAAGCACAAGCAAAGCTGGTGGTTACTCTTTTTTCTGAATCTAATAAAATAGCTTAGTAAGGACAAGAAATAATAAAAATTACTATAATTCTTCCCAAATAACTTCTATTGTAATCTATAATAAATAATAAATTACTGCTGAATCAGTACAACAAATTTCTTTCTATTTGCATTAAATAGAACTGCCCTATGATCGCCCGTATATCCAGCCAAGTGCGCTGCGCTAACCATTCTCCACTATACCATGATCATGCCTTTCCTCCATTATTTTACTGTCCCAAGTTGAAAATCTGAATGTATGATGCTCTCTCCCAAACTGTGATAATCACACTAAGTTGAGGGCTTAATCTTTATAAGTAGTTTTGTATTGTGTATCACGGAAGCCTGTAATTATACTATAGTCGCACCTTTTTTAAGAATAAAAAAATAATTTGAAAAAAAACCGTATAATTCTTATTAATACTGAATAGCTAATTTTGATTTTGAAAAACACATAATGAAATATGATTATATTTCAAAAAAATTATCAGAGTATTGCGGAAATGATTCGAACATACTTGCAATATGTTTTAAACATTTACCAAAATTAGTATTTCAACATCTCCCCAGTTATGTGTAAATCATTTAAAATAAACCTATAAAAAAGTTTGGCAAACCCGTCTAGTTATTCTTCTAAACGGATAGATAGTAGTGTGTCCAATATATAACTGCTGGCGAGGAAACCACTGAAAGAAAAGTGGCTAGCGTTCAACCCCAATATTGAAGTATTAGGGTCTCAAAATTGACTACAAAACGTTATTTCTTGAAAACAAATTTCTGAGAACAGTACATTAGAAAAAAATTCGAAAACGTCCAAAATTCTCGAAATGTTTCTTTGTGTCATTTGATTGTTTATGATTGCACATAGATAGAAATTTAATGCATTAATGGAACTTTATTTATTTTTAGTTACTAATGGGAGAGTTAATTCATTTGCATTTAAAGATCATGTGATCTTCTTCAAACATCATGATCTATCTTTTATAACCTGAATGAAAATCAGTACTTAATTAAAATAAGTATTTTCGACTAATGATATACTTTTCTTTCTGATTTATGGAGAAAATATATTTTTATTTTCTAGACTCTAAATCTCATAACTACTCACACAAAAAAAAGATTCTTTCTCATTCAACAAATATTGTTTTTACGAACAATTTCTCATTAAGTACATTAAAAAAAATAGTTTATAATACTTAATATGGTTTAAATAAATAAATCGATTAACCTCCATCAAGTACCTCAGTATGATGCGCTATGTCAAAATGCTCCTTTAGACATTTTTGTAGATGGCGTAGCTGATCAAAAAGTGCGTTCCTTAATCTTGAAAATGAGCGTGAGCATGTCCAAAGAGCGATTCCTAAAAGTACCCAACATACCGTATGATGTCCCTGAAGCGTTCTCAAATTTAAAAGTGGAATAAATTCCCAAGATATCGGTTCCCCAATTTCCTTAATGGCGCATATGTCTCATAGAGCTTATTTATAATTCATAAAACATGCTATGCAAACAGAATAAAAAGTTTCCCACTCGAGTATGATTTATCCTTCTATCGTTCGATAAGTAGTTAATCTACACTGTCTACACTTCCATAACTTCAGTTAAATAATAGTCCTACGCTGTATTTACAAATCGAATCATCACTTTAAAGGGTGTGCCATAAGTCCTGCTTGATGGACATTTTTCGAGAGCCGATGAAATAGATAAGAAATTAAAATGTGAAATTTATATATATTTTATTTTAAGTCTTCATAAAGTTGTCCATTACTTGCAACGTTTTATCTTTTACATTATCTACATTAACATAATTATCTGGAAATATAAAAAAAACACCTTTCACGGGTACATCCATTTTCAACTAAACTCGACAACAGATTTTTTTAAAGAGTTGTGGGGGGGGCGGGGGAGAGGGTGGGTCAGGGAGAGCGGGTGGGAGAAGATGAGAGTGGTTGGGGTTGGGTGTGGTGGGGGCTTGGAGGGGGTGCGGGGGGGGAGGAGGGAGGGGGGTCGTTGTGGGGGGGTCGTAGGGGTGGGGGGGGGGTGTGGTGATGGTCAAGCGGGGTGGCTAGTATAATTAAACTGTCATAGGAGCACTTTTTTCGTGGTTCTCTATGCGCTGACAATCGAGTTTCTTATGTTTGTTCTATGTAAAACATTCTCCATTGATATAGAAATTTTTTCCTGAAATATGTGTTAAAAATGGTGCAAAAAGTTCAGAGAAAAACATACGTTTTGAGATAAATTTACAATTGACCTAATCATACTTAGCGTTTTGAATAATCTTAAAGATTGATTCTTCATATTCGTACTAAGATAATGGCGCTATAAACACCCACATAATTTCTTGGCACTATATCTCGTTCTCATTATAATTTTATTATGTTAGTATCAAATAGACTTTAAGGTGCATGAGTGTACCCTCAGGAGGATGTTAAATTAATTTTTATTCTGATAGTTATAGATTGGCTAAGATTCTTTTCGCGACCAAACTCAATATGTTTACAGAAACATACGGATATTTTAAATAGGTTTACAAACATTAACAATATGTGGATTCTGTGCTGATTCTTTATGGAGATGTGTCAAAAAACAGCTGATAAAAAATTTTTGACTTGATTTGACGGTAATTTAATAATTTTCTAAAATATCTTGCCACAGCAACAATGAGTCACAAATTTTATTACATTAGTATTTATGTGATTTGATCACTTCCATACAAAGCTGAGTAAGAGAATCAAATATGTAGACGATGCATAAAAAGGAAAGGAAGTGGCCTATTTTCTTGAATAATTAACATTGAGTAGATGTTTGAAAAAAACGTATTCAGAAAATATTGGACCAAAAATATGCGGGAAAAGGCATCTTTAATTGATAAAATAGAAAAATTTTTGATACGTACAAAAAAAAATCCTATTTCTATTAATACGAAAAAAATACTTTTCTCATTGATATTTTTTATTTAATTTACAAAAAAAATACTTTTTCCATTAAATAGTGAAAAAAAATATATTTAAGTCGCTAAAATACTTAATGCCGCATAACGTACTAAGGTTGGTCTCTGGCATAAACATGGAAGCGGCCGCGCGGAGGGTAGTTAAGCCTGCTAGGAACTCTTTTTGGATGTGTTTATGACAGAACCTTACCTAAGGTAGTTTGCACATTATCATTTTTTTTCATGTGTCCAATTGAGATCGTACTATAATAAGGCTATAATGGAGTCAGATTTGCAAAGAAGTTATAGAGTTATGAAGAATAACTAGACGGTTTGCCAAACCTGAATTTTTATAACGGTTTATTTTAAATACGATTTCACATTAATGTGGGAGATGTTGAAATACTTAATTTTGCTTATGTTTAAAAACATAATGGGCATACTGTGTTCGAATTTCAATTTCCGCATACATACTCTGATATATTATTTATAGAAAAAAATTAATCAATTAATTTTTCATATGTGTTTTTTTTCAAAAACAAATTCAGCTAGGTTCAGTATTAAATAATTGAAATTATACGGTTTTTTTCAAATTTAATTTTCTTATTCTGTTCTTTAAAAGCTGCGCACTATATATTATATATTTAACAAGCCTTCCAGTTGTACACATATCATACAAACTTACTTTTCAAATCGAATTAGCCCACCATCAAACCTTAAGTTTATTTTTTCACATTGAGAGAAGCCATCATACATTTCCAGTACAAGAGCGTTTAACTTTGCGAGTAAAGTTTGGAAGAAGGACTGATCGATGGTACTTAGTGGCAGAATGGTTAGGCGCAGCGCACTTTGGTCAGGATATCCGGGTTCGATTCCCGCTAGGGCAGTTCTTTTTTAATGCAAATAGCACAGAATGCTTGATTGTACTGTATTTCAGAAGTAATTTTATTATTTATTTTAGATTACCATAAGATGTTTATTTTGAGGAAGGAATTAAGTATTTTTTATTCTTTTTACTTTTCGTCTTACTAAGACATAATTATTTTAAGATCAGAAAATAAAGTTACTCCACCAGCTTGCTGGTGCTTTTAACACAGAAGACCAAAAATTATTTATGAGAAAGTTTCTCTTTGGGAGTATTAGGAGGTGGCAATCCATCGAAGTGATTGGTCACATTTTTCAGAGCGATATCAATCGAAAGAAAATTATCGATGTGCGACACACTATCTATCTTTTTTCTGTAAATTCAGTGTGTTCGCAGATCTGTGCGGAATGAGTAATCTTGCTCAAATTATCAGATAGCCTGTTGCGTAATCTGTATGTGGATAATTATAAAACATTCGATTATTACACTGTTCATCACATCGTTCCTAACTAAATCGACTTACAGATAATTTTTCAAAAAAAACTGATATATAATAAACTTCGACATTTTCGTGTGTGTGTTTATTGCCCGCCTAAAAGTCCCCGATATTGTTGTATGTTGAGATATTTTCAAAATCTAAAATTTTACAGTTAATTAAGCAGCTTTGTATTAAGACCAATAACGTCTTATCTCTCCTTCTCGCACGATCTCTGTAAATATAGTGTCTCTTCTCTTATACACATATTACAATGTCTCAACATTTATAAATATTAGTCTCATGTTAATTGAGAGAAGCTCCAGAAGATAATAATCAAATATATGTGCTAATCTAAAATGATGACCGAAACAATGGAACCATAACGTAGTCTTCTGTATCTTTAATTTAAGATTTCATATCTTAGATTAAATTGATACCAATGATCTATATTCACATAAACCACGTGTTATTTTACTGACTACCGCGATACCAATTCCGCAAAATTTTAGTTTGATTTATATAACTGTGTTTCTCCATTAATACCATAGTCCTATAATTTGATTTTGTATTTGTATTAAACATTTATAAGAATGCTACCTATGATGACATTTATATATCCAGACTATAAATGTTACTGACACAACAGATGATGTAGAGAACGATATTCATGTGCTGATTCGCAGTAGAGTTTATTGTTATAAGAATAGAATGACATAATTAATTGCCCGATTAAAAAAACGCATAAATGTTTGTTCCAGTAAACACAAACTCCATTAATACGTGGATATTACCTTCCGATAATGTGAATATACTAAGTATACTATACAATTATATAGTTTTTGATAGTCAAATTATATTCACACAAAATGTTGATAATAATTTACCAAATTTACTCCCGAATTTATATATGTATATATATAATAAAAACCAGATTGAAATTCGCGTAACACTATTAAGCTTGATAGTTACATACGAATAATTATTCGAAAAACCGACACTGTTAGTCAGATATATCTTTTAAAAGATAAAAAGTGGGTATTAACTTATAACATTCATTATATTTCCAGTAAATTTGACAAAGATGAAAAATAAATATTTTATGATTTTCAAACAACAGTTAGAAAATTTGTAGACCTGCATGAAAAAAGAAAAAAGTGGCTTTTTCACATTTTTTTCTTTCATATATATCCCCCTAAAAAAGTAATAATCTTCCGGATCGATGCCACCTCCTTAATACTTCCCAAAGAGAAACTTCCTAATAATATTTTTGGTTTCTGTGTTTGAAAGCACAGCAAAGCTGGTGGGAGTAACTTTATTTTCTGAATCCAAAATAAATTATGTCTTATTAGACGAAAAGCTAATAAAAAATACTTAATTCTTCCTCAAAATATACTATCTTATTGGTAATCGAATAATAATTAAAAAAATTACTTCTGAAATACAGTACAACAAGATTTCTGTGCTATTTGCATTAAAATAACTGCCCTAGCTTGGAATCTAACCCGGATATCCTTAGCCAAAGTGTGCAGCGCTAACCATTCTGCCACTAAGTACCATGAATCATGGTCCATGATCATGTCCTCTCCTTCCAAACTTATATCGCAAAGTTGAAAATGTACTGGAAATGTATGATGGCTTCTCTCAAGAATGTAAAAAATCAAACTTAAGGTTGATGGTGGGCTAATTCGATTTTATAAAGTAAGTTTGTATGAAATTGTGTACACTGGAAGGTTGTTAATATTTAATGAACTTATGTTATTATTTTCATCCCTATTATTTTCATGTTTATTATTATTATTTTTCAGATACCTTTTTCTCTATTTTGACCTCAACTTATGACGCCTTAGACTTGATCTCCGAAAATGGTGCGTTATTGGTTGGAGATCAGTGTTCTGACGGGGCTTCATCCCAAAATGTGCAAACAAAAAGAAGTTATGCCCTCTAACTATACCAGAAAAATTGGCCTAATAACACACAAAAATATAAATGATTACTGATTACAAACAATAAAAAGATATAGAGATAAAGCCTTGATTTAGTTTAAAGATTATAAGTTCTTCAAAAAAAAAACCGTACTGAATGATGTTTAGAGAAAATATTAAACCTCATTAAGAGTTACGTTATAATGCGTTCAAACCCCATAAACAATTGAATTGTGTTGCATTTTTCATACATCCAATATACTACAGAAAATGAGGAACCGGGCAACTCTTAACCAAAAATACCGACCTGGCATTTGTTTTGAAATAATTAAACACTGAATAATTAATACTGAAAAACGACAAATCGGTATATTTTGATCCCGTGACGACCAAATTAGTTTTTGTTATATTTTTATTTTTCATTTCCGTATTTTATTCGCCCTCAAGAAGTTTAAGAACGATTCACCCAGTATTTCTATACATCGATTGCTGTAGATCGATTTTAATGGTGAACACGCTAGTTAAAATGGTATTAAAATATCAAATTTGAATGATCCTTGAAAGTGAACACATTCATGTCACCCATGCTATTCAGCTAATGGACGAATTGGATAAAAACATGAATGGAGTTTTAAGGTTGGTTAATAAACATAGTTTTTTTTATAAATTTATCAATCTGAATTAATTTAATGGAATTTTTTATGGCAGAACTTCAAGCAAAACATATTCATAGTCTACCCAAAGTCATTCCTTATCAAGTGTGTAACAGTTTTATTGTCTTTTTGTGTCGCTTCAAAGTCTATGTAAAAATAACAGTAGGAAACTTGAGATAGACCGTATACGAACTAAAATGAGAATTATTACATTTGTGAGTAATAATTGTATGGCTTATAACGCTGATAAATAGGAGGATAATTTTCAATGAAAACCGGTAGTGCTTCTATTGCCCATTTTTTCTGTGCGATTAACTGTATCGAGTTTTTAAGTAACACATGAAAACAATAAGGTTTCTTTGCCGAGCTTTTCAAAATTCTATAAACAACGTTCAAAACATTACGTTCTTCATTTGAAACATAAAAAAACTATAAATTTGGCTTACATATATTTGATACAGTAAGGTAGCGGCTACCTGGTAGCCCCGACAAAACCTTATTTTGCCTACGGTAGCTCATTTTTTGATATATTCTTGGTAACCGTTTATAAAACTGATCTATGCATTTTTTGTTAATTTTACCAGGAAAGTGTTCAAAAACGCGAAACCGTTTCTGAAATTGCCTATCATTTGGCTTAGAATTTTCGAAATAAATTCAAGAATAATTTCAAGCCAAATGATAGGCAATTTCAAAAACGGGGGGAGAGGGCTCTTCAATACTTTTCTGGTAAATATATATATTCTGGTATATGGATTACCGGACCTCAGAGTACAAATCCTAAATATTTGGAATAATACAAACAACGCAAGATATTAGCACCAATCAAAAAAAACCTTGATATGCGTTGTTAGGCTGATTTCATGTCAGGTTGAGAAAGGATCAACCATCAAATCTCAAATTATCGGCATTTTTCAATATTAAGGATTTGTACTCTGAGGTCCGGAATCCAATATATTAAAATTTTGCCCAGGATCGTTTTTTTATGAATTCCAAATTTTCTAGAACAAATTCTTTTTCGGAAGAACTCATCTTCAAAAACGCTTACTATTCTTACAGGCGTTTTGAACCCAATGATGTTGTTAAGTGATCTAGTCTTATGTGATTGCTTGAGATTCACACCGATAAAATTTAGTCATATTATCAGACTTGCCTATAATATATTCAATATAATCATAACGAGAACATTTAGTGGATCGAACACGCGCTATAGAGAATAGTAAAGCGTTTGAGATGAGTTTCCGTTCGAAAAGGATATCAAAAAATCAGCTATCATTTTGTCGGGCCTACCTTAGTTTACAGTACGTAAAGTATATATATTCATATATTTATGTGATACATGTATGCAAAGCAATTTTATCAACCTGTTATTAGTCGTTCTGAACTGGTGGACAAATTTCATAAAGTTGCGAATTCAAAAATCACTGATCACGGGCAAATTCATCACGATGAACTGTAAAGAACAAGTTTTATGAAAAGTTATTTGGTGTCAAAATGGAGAACTAAAGATTTGGAGTCTTTTTATTTTTCTTTCGTCAAATTATTTTTAGAGAGTCAAATCTTTGTCGAGAATTAAATAAATGCCGAAAAAGAAATTCTAGCCGTGTTTTTTTTATAGATGATTTCTGAGATTTGAGCGATTCTGGATGTTAATTGATGTAATTGCTGGCTATTTATACTGCTTTTTAAGGGAGTGGTGTCAGTAATTTTTGTGATTTGCAAGACTTCGTATGGCTGAACCAATGAAGATAAGCCATTTCTGAAACAAACATTGGAAAGAACTATCTTTGAACTAGCAACTCCGTTCATCAATTTAGTACCACTCTAACCAACCATCTGGTTAACCGCGGTTAAAGATGAGCCCATCGGCTTTTTTCAAAGAAACAAGAATCCTAGAACTTATATATGGCCCATATAATTTGGTGTAGTTTTTTCGATTTATGCCTCAGGGGTCGGCAATCTGGTCGATTGTGCCGAAAAGGGGTGTTTTTCGACGTTTACCAAGGCAACACTTTCAGTTTTTTTAAAAAAAAATTTTATTGCCGTTTTTGCATTTTTGTTCTCGAACGAAGTTTTCAAATTTTGAAACAAATCTTTGACAATCATATGGATTGTATTACAGGGGGCGGCGCGCGCCGGGTATACGTTAGAAAGTTTTTGTCGCCAAAAAACCCTAACTACAGGCAGGTCCTGGCGGATAGGTGAAAGTTTTTTTCGCTCAAAACCTTCACCTATTTAGAGCCGGATTCACCTATCGCGCGGACTGGGCGGAAGATACGCTCTGACTTGGTCAATAAAAACAAGGCTAGGATTTTATAATTTTAGTTAAAAAGGGTATCAGAGTGAGAATTAAGGCTGATTTTTTGCTCCATTTTTTAATCAATTAATGCAAAGTGACGGTTTTGAAAACCTCAGAAACTACTTTTCGGATTATTGACTTACGCAGTAATTCAATTTAGCTGCTAGAATGCATTTATTTGATTTTATTCAGCCAAAATATATTAAAATAAAATTTCTATTTAAAATGAATTCTAAGAAGAAAAAAAATACCATTCGAAAAAACTATCACTTATCGCTCGTAGAGAAATTAAAAGTGCTAGAAATACGCAAGAAAAATCCTAAGCTACAAAAAAATGCGTTGTAGACTGTGGTTGTCATGCACTTATAATCGCAAAAGAAATATTTCCAGAAGATGTCTCAAGTTGAGACTCTCAACTTTGATTTTCAAACGTAAGAAATAAATAGCTATCGTAAAACATTGCCTATGAAATAATTGCTGGGAAATTATTTGAACAAAAATTGTGTGCAGATTTTGAGGCAAATCAACTGTACTAGATAAATAGAATGAAACCGACAAATTATTGAATAGTTTTGTCATTCATAAAAATATCTAAATATGCCTATCTTTTGCCTTTCGTCTATCCGCCGAAAAGTTTTTTCGCTCAAAACCTTCACCTATTAGCCGGATTTCACCTATCCGCCTTCACCTATCCGCCGGACCCTGCTGTATACGCGTAATTCTAACTATACGCGTACTTCTAACTATGCGCGTACTTTTGGGAAAATGTTGCTCTGATTAGTCAATTTGGACATATCTAGAGTTTTAAATTGCGTTAAAATATGGTCAGAGTAAGAATTTTTGGTGATTTTAAAGTTAATTTTTCGTTACAAATCTTCTAGGATGTTTAAATTGAATTTTATTGAAAATGAAATAAAGTTAATTTTAAATAAACATGAAATTCGCAAAAGATTTATCCGAAAATCGTTAAAAATGTCAAGAAAACAATGAAAATTATGAAAAAAATATGCTCACAGTAAATCACTCTCAGAATACCAGGAAAAACTAAATATTTTTCATCTGAATAACTATTGCTCCATTTTCAAGCTAGCCGACATTTGTCTGCGAGACTTGGAAACATGTTTTAAACTCCTTGAAATACCGACACTTCATTGGTCAATCTGAACATGTTTTTAAAAAAGTGTATTTTTCATTGTCGCGCCGACCGGAGAATCTTGGTCTGAAAATCTGGTTTAAACGCCTATCTTTTGCCTAGGAACGTTAGAAAAAAAGCCTTATCTTTTGCCTATAACTACGCCGCACGCCAGAACGAATAAATTTATTTTTCAATGCGTAGGTTTTGCGTGGAATCTAACTATACGCGTATAACTATACGCCGCACCCCCCTGTTGATAAAATCTGAAAATTTGTATTATTTCGAATTGCAAATAAAATTTTAATACTTAAGCAATAAATAGTTTTTTTAAAGATTTTTTTCAATTTCACATTTAATTTTTTTTTTTATTTTAATTTTCGAAACTTCAAATCATAAAATAAAACTTTAAAATGTCTATCAAAATTAAGAGTTTTTAAAACGGAAGTTTTAAGTGCATTATTAATTTTTAATGAAATGAATCTAACTTTTTTTAGCAGTGACAAATTTGTCTATGGCACCACGAAAGAACTTTTTGGTCACAATAAAATTTTAAGATATCTTATACACTAAATGTGGGTGCACAGAAAAATCTGTCAACGCTCAAATTAAGTTCTTTAGATGAAATTTTGAATCTTCAATTTTATTTGAATTTTAAGATTGAAATTTTTAATTCTCTCATTAAAGTTCTAAATATTTTAAAAACTATTTAATTTTTGTTTAAAGAATTTCCGTTTTTATTATTTTGTCACTGTTAATTAACAAAACATCCAAAATTTAATTCACGACCATACCGGCTATATTTTGAAACAATTTAATTAGGTTCCTGATTTGAACAATTCAAGTTATCTTTGGGATCCCGATTGGATCAAATAAAAAAATCAAACCCTGAACACAAG
>SCLH01000194.1:90943-103882 GCA_004367855.1 Oikopleura vanhoeffeni
CTTACGCAGTAAAATTCAAATTTAGCTGCTAGAATGCATTTATTTGATTTTATTCAGCCAAATATATTAAATAAAATTTCTATTAAAAATGAATTCTAAGAAGAAAAAAAATACCATTCGAAAAAACTATCACTTATCGCTCGTAGAGAAATTAAAAGTGCTAGAAATACGCAAGAAAAATCCTAAAGCTACAAAAAAATGCGGTTTGAGACTGTGGTTGTCATGCACTTATAATCGCAAAGAATATTTCCAGAAGATGTCTCAAGTTGAGACTCTCAACTTTGATTTTCAAACGTAAGAAATAAATAGCTATCGTAAAACAATTGCCTATGAAATAATTGCTGGGAAATTATTTGAACAAAAATTGTGTGCAGATTTTTGAGGCAAATCAACTGTACTAGATAAATAGAAATGAAACGACAAATTAATTGAATAGTTTTGTCATTCATAAAAATTCTCAAATATGCCTATCTTTTGCCTTTCGTCTATCCGCCGGAAAGTTTTTTCGCTCAAAACCTTCACCTATTAGCCGGATTTCACCTATCCGCCTTCACCTATCCGCCGGACCCTGCTGTATACGCGTAATTCTAACTATACGCGTACTTTCTAACTATGCGCGTACTTTTGGGAAAATGTTGCTCTGATTAGTCAATTTGGACATATCTAGAGTTTTAAATTGCGTTAAAATATGGTCAGAGTAAGAATTTTTGGTGATTTTAAAGTTAATTTTTCGTTACAAATCTTCTAGGATGTATAAATTGAATTTTATTGAAAAATGAAATAAAGTTAATTTTAAATAAACATGAATTCGCAAAAGATTTATCCGAAAATCGTTAAAAATGTCAAGAAAACAATGAAAATTATTGAAAAAAATATGCTCACAGTAAATCACTCTCAGAATACCAGAAAAAACTAAATATTTTCATCTGAATAACTATTGCTCCATTTTCAAGCTAGCCGACATTTGTCTGCGAGACTTGGAAACATGTTTTAAACTCCTTGAAATACCGACACTTCATTGGTCAATCTGAACATGTTTTTAAAAAGTGTATTTTTCATTGTCGCGCCGACCGGAGAATCTTGGTCTGAAAATCTGGTTTAAACGCCTATCTTTTGCCTAGGAACGTGTAGAAAAAAAGCCTATCTTTTGCCTTATAACTACGCCGCACGCCAGGAACGAATAAATTTAATTTTTCAAATGCGTAGGTTTTGCGTGGAATCTAACTAACGCGTATAACTATACGCCGCACCCCCCTGTTGATAAAATCTGAAAATTTGTATTATTTCGAATTGCCAAATAAAATTTTAATACTTAAGCAAAATAAATAGTTTTTTTAAAGATTTTTTTCAATTTCACATTTAATTTTTTTTTTAATTAATTTTCGAAACTTCAAATCATAAAATAAAACTTTAAAATGTCTATCAAAATTAAGAGTTTTAAAAACGGAAGTTTTAAGTGCATTATTAATTTTTAATGAAATGAATCTAACTTTTCTTAGCAGTGACAAATTTGTCTATGGCACCACGAAAGAACTTTTGGTCACAATAAAAATTTTAAGATATCTTTTACACTAAATGTGGGTGCACAGAAAATCTGTCAACGCTCAAATTAAGTTCTTTAGATGAAATTTTGAATCTTCAATTTTATTTGAATTTTAAGATTGAAATTTTAATTCTCTCATTAAAGTTCTAAATTTTTAAAAACTATTTAATTTTGTTTAAAGAATTTCCGTAATTTTCTGCAATATATTTTGTCACTGTTAATTAACAAACAATCCAAAATTTTAATTCACGACCATACCGGCTATATTTTGAAACAATTTAATTAGGTTCCTGATTTGAACAATTCAAGTTATCTTTGGGATCCCGGATTGGATCAAATAAAAAAATCAAACCCTGAACACAAGCATTTTCGAGGCATTATTTATTCTTGGAAATGTGGCCGAAAATATATAACACACTTTTTTTAGATTAAATGCTCGTTCTGAGCTATCTAAGAACTTAATCGGATTAGTCGTTTTTAAAAGCCGAATTATATAAAAATCTTGGCTGACAAAGTGGCAAAAAACTACCAGAGGGCCCCGATCTGGCATTGTATTTGATCCCAATAAGTGATTTACGAACCGAAAGAGTAAGTTAAAATTTTTGGTTCGAATTGGGCCGAATTAAGATGTGTTTAATTATTTCATGAAGACCGATTTGGACTTTTAAAATTCGTTTCTGAAATCGTTTGTAAATTTATTAAGTCTAAAAGTTTTCTGAAGATATTTTATTTTGTCAGTGGTGAAGTTTAATTTGTACAAACACATTTCTGGCATATATCTGACGTACTATGAACTGAATTTTTATAAATATGTAAAGATTGACTGAAGATTTCCTCGCTTTATTATTCTCATCTATTTCATCTCGAGTTTTTTGTTGTGTTGTAATACTTGTCCAGGTTGAATTTGAAGACCCCAAGTCTGAAATTTTACAATTACCTTCTAGAGCAGCAGATATGACAGCTACATAAGTCAAATTGAAGGAAAACCGCGAATAATTTAATCAAATATTATTATTTTTTGGAAAAAATGTAAACGCTGGATTTCCTAGAGGGTTATTTTTCACGCTTTTCAAAATCATATACTTTACAATATAATCTTATTATATTCTTTAAATAGAACATTTTGTGCTTATCGTCAGGGGGAGATGGTTTTTGTGATAGCGTTAGTCTGGTGGGCTTGTCCTGCTGGCGAAGTTTAGGGTAGTCTGGTGGTAGGATCCTGACTGTGACCGTCCATCTTGACTCTATATAAGAACCACACTAGGGGCGCGACAGGTGTGGTCCATGGGGAGACACAGGATTTGAAAAAAATTCTATCATAACATATATAAGAATAATTCTATTATAAAATATATAACAATAATTAAATTAATTTATTTTGTATATTAATTGAAAAGTAAAATTTAACATAAAAGAAGTTTAACCAAAAGATGATCTTAAGGAATGATCTTAAGGAATTTTAAAATCGGTTGACAAAGTACCTGCCTCTATCATATGCAGCGCTAGCCTCACCACACCTCTGTGGGTGAAATATTGAAATTAAACAATTACACTCAATTTCGTACTTTTAATTTCTAGAAATGAGGAAGAAGAAAGAAATTATGTCAATAGATATTTCAAAAGGGATATTAAGGAGGTCGGTGCTATTTGACACATACAGATATGGGCTCTTGATGAAAAACTCTTTACTGGATTTATTCTCCTCAATATACCATGGTATACCATCAAAGTAATGTTTCATAATTCAGACAAGTTTTGTAACTACAGAATTTTCGAATTATTGCTTTTTTTAAAAAAATTTGAGTTTGAATTAAACTTTTCGAATTCAACAAATTATAAAAAAATTTTGAAAAAAATTCCGAACATTAAATACAAATTGACTCATTTTTTATTCAAATTTTTTTTCATTATTTATTTTCAAATCAACGAAAAACATTCTTCAAAATGGCTACTTCAACTTTTTGCGTAGGTGACCATATATTTTTTATATGCTTCTTGAAAAATCATATGACATGGTTTTAATAATATAATGGTTTAAATAATAATAATATTTATAAATATTTTGAAAATTTTCCTCATTTCTTGTTGAAAATTTTTCAAACTTATTTTTCTGGAATCACCGGCTGAAACTATCGAGAATGACACCTTTAATTTTATTCAAATATGCCCTCGTTTTGTTTCTTCGCTCTTGTTATACTCTGAATCATAATTTTTTCAACGAAGCTACGGTTTGGGAGAAATCTATCGAAACTCTCTTTAGCCGTAACGTCGAATAAAACAATCTTTGATTGAAAAAATATAATAATTTTATGTCTCGAAAACACTAAATATAAACTTTCTTTTATTCAGAATTAAAAAAAATTATTTCACCGAAACTTGCCAAATTGGTAAGCCGACACATCCACCATTTAAAATTTATTTCATGAAAAAAATATTTCTTTTGGTGAGCTTGAATTTCGATGTGCTTAAATTTCGTTTTTTTTGTCTTTTTCCAAATTTTTAATTTTCGATTTTAACGTAGAAGTCGTATAATAACAAATTCAATGAATTTTAAAGGATGGTAAAAATAATCTATCTAAAAAAATCAGATTATACGAAGCAACTTGTGTTCGAAAAAGTTTTTATGCGAAAATTTTGAAGTCAAAAAATGTTTCCCGTCAAAAAAAAATTGAAAAAGTGCAAATCTGCCAAAATGCACCGACCACCTTGAAAGAGAAACATAAATTTCCTTCGTCACTTCACGCCCTTCAAAATCGACAGATAACCCAAGACCAAGATACAGACCGATTAGACCATATTATTCAAATGTATAGCCATTTGCACAAGTCTAGAGCTCTAAGTTAGGTAGTTACCTTATGAACCATGAGTTATGATAAAGAAGGACAGCGAGATTTTCGACTTTTTGCAGGAAAGCTTCACGTGTACCGCGTGAGTCTGAACTTCAGACTCTGAAGTGGCGTCGAAATTCGCGCCAGATAGAATACTCGCTTTGTTATCAAACAAAATTAATCGAGCGTGAACTGATGACGAATCAATAAATAAAAAGAGCCAAAAGCTTCTTGATCCGACCCCTTGAAACGCAAAAAATGCCTTAAAATGAAAATTTCAAGATGCATCATGTTTAAAAAGCAATTTTATGCAAAATTAGCTATGAAATTTGTATAAACGAATCTTAAAACTCTAGCAAATGCCCTTAGAGAGTGCAATAACCTGATCAACTAAAATGCAAAAAAAATCGGGTTTTTTTGTTTCGACGCCACTTGAAACTCACGCGGTAGATATTAAAAAAGTTCTGACTACGCAAGTAATTTTTCCTGGGACTTTAATTATTTTAAGAGGTTGCCATGAATCTTATTTTTACACCTCAAGCTAAAGTCACCAATTTTTCACTCGAGGAAGGTGTTTTGTCCGATACGCTCCTACCAGATTACCCTAACAATCGCGAGAACGACAGGCCCCACCAGATTACCGCTATCACCTCCTGACAATGTGTTGTATCAAAAGGAACTAACCAATTTTCAAAAACTATCATATATATTTACTTAATCAATAAAAAAGGTTACATCCGATCAAAAAAGCTCAAAATGTTCTATTTATGTACATATAATACAAATCGGGAAGCCGTTTTGACCGGTGAACTTGCTCTCATTTTTTGTATTTAATAACTTTAATTAACTTTAAAATAACTTAAACCTAAACTTTAAATTAACTTAAACCTACTCAAGAATATTCACCGCTTAGAACACTTTCCACGATTATTATAGTATTATTACAGTAGTTATTATAGAAGTGATATTTTCGGTTTCATTTTCAAATGGCTAAAGATCACGGCGTGATCATCACGCTATTATTAACTCTCATTATTTTACTTTCACACCAGCCTGTCCGAACAAACAGTTTCTTACCGTGTACACTGGGAACAAGTTAACCTTACCTCAATTCCAACTTTTTCAAGAAACTTTTGTACATAGACAAATATTGTGTACAGTGTACAATACAGTAGCCCCTACAGAATTTTTTCTTTGCTTACGATAGCTGATTTTATGATATGTTCTAAAAATGTAAATAAAATTGATATATGCAGAAAAATTTCAAGCCAAATGATAGGCAAATTCGAAAAAGGTTTTTTATTTTTGAACACTTTCCTAGTGAAATTTAGAAAAAAATTCTGTATAGCTCATTTTCAATTTTGATTTTCAGAACATTATGTTCTGAACATATCAACAAATCAGCTACCGTAGGCAAAAACGTTTTGTCGAGCCTACCTCAGTGTACACAAGTTCCTTTGCTATAGTATTTAATTACAGTAGATGAATAAAAAAGTTGAACATAGTGAAAAATGCTCCAAAAACTGGAAAACTGGAAAATTCCAATTTTTGCTAGCATGAAAACTGCGGGATGACTATACCATTTTCATCATTTTATCCTTTCTTTTCAAAATAACCGGAAATGTTTCTAGGGAAACTTTCATGGAAACAAAACGTCAAAATGCCGTTAATATGACTCCCCAAAACATTTGTTGTTACTTACGGCATGCCAAAACCCCATTCGTCACCCTTGAACATATTTAGGTTGTTTGGTGTTAATATCATTTTTTCATCGAATTTTGCATTATTTGTTGATATTCTAAATGCCCATCTAAGTTCAAACATTGGTGTACCAATACAGTCTGTTATTTTGCTCAAGACAGTGTACCATCCTGGTAGGGGCGTTTCGATAATCACTTTTAAATCTTTCGTTTGCTTTTCAGGTCCAAACTTTTCTTCAGTTGGCTGCACTAATTGAATAGCTTGCACGCCTTTTATTGCTCGCCCTTCCCATACTAAATTAATTACAAATTATGATTATCAAGATTTTTTCTGTTCAATGTGTTTTTTTCAAAAGTCAATGTATAAACCAGTTTGCATATATCACTCGTCAGTTTTACCACAAATATCAAACATGATTTATTCGGTTCATATAACCTTTTAAACAAATTTTCGATTACGAAAAATAAGCTCAACTACCGTAAAGTTGATTGACATTGTTATTATTTTTGGAATTCTGAGTCATCTTGAGAAAAAGAGGGCAAAAGTTTGACCAATGAGCGTGCCTGATAAGCGTGGATATTTCGTATTATTTAGAAAAATATTTTTGAATAATAAAATAAAATGAGTAAATAAAGGTTTGATATTTTCACTTCACCAAAAGCCTAGAAAAAATCATACGCGCTCATTAATTGGAGAGCTGACCTAGGTAAGAAAGACCTCCTTTTTAAGAGCGATTTCACCTTAATTGCATTGGTAGTAACAAATGCAACATGGAAAATATTTCGATACATTTTTTTGATCAGTGGTATTTCCGAACAGTTGACTTACCAAGAGCATGTCTATAGTAAATTCCCTTCTCAAGACCATTTATACTGCTGAAATCAATTGTGATTGAAAAGGTCTCTTTTGTCTTCATAGTAATCGTATCTTTAATCACATGAAGTCGCCTCTGCTCGCCGACAACTTGTTTATGAAGTGTAACTGGATTTGCGGATCAGGAAAATCATAAAGTTAAGTAGAAATCTTAACATGAATTGACTTGTTTTAGCAGCGACATATTTGTCTGTGCCATGGCATGCAACCTATCACGTAACATTTTTCCAAACAAATTCAACTTAAAAACCTTAAGGGGATTGTTGGTGCTTCCAGCAATGTGCTGGGGAAAAATAAGCCGTTTTTAAAACTCAAATATCTTTTGTGAGAATCGAATGAACGTTTATTTTTCCGATTGTGTATTGTAGTCTGTAACCTTGANAAGTCAAAAATTGATTCATTTTTAGAAAATATTGTCACATCAACCTTTAAATGCATAAAACCTAATTGCTGATATTTCTCTCCATTGAAGTATACCGTCATTTCCACGTATCCGAAAATTACATAATGACAATATTATTTGTCAGAAGAAAATTCTCTTCAATATAATTTTTTTTTAATTCATTTTAATTTACCTGGAATTTTTTTTGAAAAATTTATTATTTTACAAAAAAAAAGTAAAACTCACGAACGGTACATGCGATTTCTTTTCTTTTTTTTATAAATCATTCTCGATTATCTTAGTAAAATTATAGACTGAAATTAAAGACTGAAATTATAGGCTAGATAAAATTTCAATAATTTTTTCAGATTTCTCGCAATCACTTTTTTATGCTGATTTAATGCGCGCCATTATTTCATTGATTAGGCTAAAAATTGAAATATTGAAAAAGAGGCAAAAATTGTTACAATTATAAAATTGAAATACTTTCATTTAGTCTAATTTTTGGCTGTTATTATTTTTGAAATTTGAGACTTCCTCATGGAATTGTAAATAAATAAATTATGTTTGCAAGCAAATCCGATGTTCTAGAACAAGTTATTCGATAGTAATAAACTTTTTTTGGCTTGCAATCAATTTCTCGTGTGCTGGATGGTTGGATACAATCAAAATAGTACCGAATTTGAGACCGTGGTCGGAAATAACTACTGGGTGCAATCCCCTTAATGACGTGTATCTTGATTTTGAATAACCGGTTAACTGGTAACCGAATTTCTTTTATACAGACATTTTTAGTATTAAATTTTGAAACTTATTATCTTCTTTAGGAAAATCATCGAAAATATAGTTAAAGTATTATAAATAAAGTATACAGGGGGGAAATATCATCGCAAGTTTTCGAAAAAATTTGTCGATATTCGGCACTTTCGGCGATATGGGGACATAGATAAATATTTTCGTTTAAAATTGGAAAACGCGTGGGCGTTCGGAATTATGTCATAATTTCAAAGGGGTTTCAATTTTATAACGAGTTTTACATTAGCTTCAATTGAAGTTAAATACCAAAATGTGAATAATAATAATTTGATTTAAGGGGGTTGTGGGTGTAGAATGTTGGAATTGCTGGGGACAATAGCCCTCTCCTCCAGCTGGACTGGAAGGGTTGATAACGGGCAGATAAGAATAAATGAAAAAAACAAATACGGGAGACTAAAACCTTCTCTGTCAACTGCAAGTTATTTTTTTTAATTCTAGTGAAGGATGGCTCACCGGTGCGGCATCGAAAAACTGGTAAAAATATGTTCTCAATTCACACAAAAATTGTAAAATCTCGGTCAATTTTGTTTAAAATTGAATAAAACAGAAAATGTATGAAACCTACGAAATATTGTCATATTTTACCTTATTTTTTGTTGAAAAATTATTCTCTGTTTGTTTAAAGCGTGAAAACAGATTCATTGTTAATAATTAATTTGCGCATGGTAATGATGAGAAGAGAATCAAACGCCCACGCTAAAAAGCCTCCAACCAATCAAACAACTTTATTTACATATTTCATTATTTTGAACCAATCATACATCTCATTCATACTACCCACTTATTATTTCATTACTTTTGAAAACAAATTATTGTTATTGACGGGTTCTAGAGAATATTTAAACTATTTTGTTCCACTCATGCATTCTTTACACCCACAACCCCCTTAAGCACTAGAATTTTTTTTACAAACAAAATGAGTCCACAATGTCTTGGCCAAGAGTATTTTTTAGTCTTTTGTGTCTTGGTTTAAGCTCAAAAAATTGAACTGAACCTGCTAAAGCAGTTAGAATTATGAAACAGTAGTTTGCTTGATGTTAGTTAACCGGTTGGTTATGTCAGATAACAATGTCACAAAAAAGTTTCTTAACGGTCGAGGTTCTTATCTTCCGCAGTGTGGAACTAAATCGTTTCTATCATGACTCATGATTCATGAGCCCTAAAGAAGCAGCTAATAATATAAAGTATCTGAGAAATCCCAATTATTGTCACCCACACCCTTAACTTTTGCTTATTATTAATAAAAATTTTAAGGTAATAAAAATTAACTTTGGAGGTTTTTCGGTTATAATAATTTATATTTTTACCGTTTTTTAGGTTTAAATTATTCCCAATTATCAACTTTGATTTTATATTCAAATCTGTGTGGTAACTATTGAAAAAATGGATTATTTGTTTGTCTTATGAAAAGAAAAAACTGTAACTGAAATATTAAGAATTATAAAAAGGGAGAGAAGCGATAAAATTTGTGATTATTGTTTTCTTGCGCCAGAGGGCGTTGTCGTTGATTACTACCTTCTTGACTTTACTTGACTATCACGTGACGCAGCTGCTGGCCTCATCTTCACAAAAAGAAAAAATGGACAAGCCACTTACCACCACTCATATCGCCCCCACATTTTTGAGAGAAGGAATCTCACCCGAGCTAGTACGACGATAGCAACTTCTCAATGGCTACGCATTCTAAGCAAAGTTTAATTAGGGATATACCAGGGATCGGGAAAACGGGGTTATAACATTTTTAATTTAAGTTTGATGAAATATGAGCCCCAAATCCGCCGTATATTACATTTTTAATTCAATTTTGTTAAAAAATGAGCTCAAAATCGGCCGAAGGCCTTTGTAGGGGAATATTACATTTTTAATTTAATTTTGTTACAATTCACAAATTTATAATAATAAAATGATTGATTTATAGTCTAAACTACATAAAAAATTATGTTTTTTCAGAAAAAATTTTGCGGGTCGGAAGGTCGGCGACTTTTCCAGGTCGGGTCGGCACCGACCCGACCTGCGTTCCGGGTAGAAATTTCCGACCCGGCGACCCGGAAAAATCCGATCCCTGGGATATACGCCTTTCTTTATAACTTATTTATAGAAAATTAAAAAATTCTTCATGCCGTTTTTTTGGTTTTCAGTTGGATGCAAAAAATCTCATTCGTTAGGTCCGTGTTCGCACAGAGAAATCTTGTTGAAGTTCATTGTTTAGTAAAAAACGATTGAAAAAATTAATTTGTAAAGTTCCAAGATGATCTAGACAACTGTGGAAAAAATTAAATTATGTCTCAGTGACGATTTAATATGATATAATTTGACTTATGCCGATCCGAGCCTGGATTATCTGCGCCAGGTGCACAACCATCAGGTTTTCGTGCGGTCACACCAGATATCAGCTGAGACACTTCGCGAAGCATATAATCCGTTGCCACTAAACCAGTTATTGGACCACCTTTCCGAGTTATACCAATACAATAATCGGGAAATTCGTTGCACTTAAATATATTTATAGAGAAATAAAGGCATACTTTATGAGTTAAATAAAAATAATAAAAATTATACGCGGTTATTGTTTCACTCATAAAGTTTAAAAAAAAAGTCACGTGACTCACACGCTATTGAATTTATAAAGCCAATCGAGAATTTTTAAGTTCCCCAACTCACGCTAGTCTACTCAAATTTCGATCTACTCATAAAAGCGCAATTAAGGGGGTATCCGACGGGTTTTACTGGTTTTCAAACGTAAGTCCTGAGCTAATCGAGTTCAAACTTCAGATTCTAAGAGATATTTGTTCGAAATTTTCAAAAAAGGTCATAAATTTTTTTTGTATGACTGGACCGGCCGGTATACCGGTCCAAAAACCCATAATTTCCAATTTTCAAAATAGCTGCATCTGGCTCTTGGGTATCAAAATTTTCTTATTTTTTGTAAATTTACTTAAATTTCTTAGCTTAACAGACTTGCGAGAGCTTTTAAAATTATTCATTAAATTGAACGAAATTCCCGAAATAAATAGGTGTTTTAGCACATGGTCGCTCAAAACGATGCATCTAGTTCACCGACACCAGATTTTTTTCTAAACAAAAGCAATTTTCTAAAAGTGTACAAATACAAGACCTGCGAGCCGGTTTTAGAATATATTAAATAGTTTTGCTTTTATACGCAGTCAAAGTCTCGTGACATTTAAACATCCGATATTTAAGGGATCCCGGTCCCTAATTTGACATATTCTCGATAACATATTAGCCAAACACGGCTTTAAGGATATTATTCAGATTTGCCAGTTTGTAGAACTAGCCTTCATCTTGCGTAAAACATGTGTCAAAACTTTTTTGCATGCATTCACTTCTAGACACATAAGCGAGACAGTGAGACCTAAGCCAAAACCGAAATTATATCTCCTCTGAGGTTATATTTTGAAAAAACCCTGAATTTTGACTTAACCAGTATAATTAGTATTTAAAAATTCTGAGGTGCGCTTTTGTCGATAAGTGTTATATTTTATCTAAAATATGCGATAAACCACCGTTTTTTGGACTTTGTTCATCGTAAAATCTTTCTCCGCCTAGGTTAAATTTCAAAATTCACTAAAATTTTTTCAAACGGTAGCTCGAAACAAATAGAAAATTCTGAGGAGCCATTTTTTTTCAATTTGACCCCAAACTTAAAATATGAATTTTTCAAGGTCACGTGGAAAAATTTCCGAAAAAAAATGTGCTTCGATTTTTTTAAAAGTAGGCTCAAACGAAAGCTGTGGAAACACTGAAGAAAAAGTTGGCTTACGTCAACCCGATATTTTGAAGTTTTATTCAAATTGACACAAACGTTATTTTTGAAGTAAATTTTGAAAAAAATACTGAGAAAAAATCGAAAAAACGCAAAATTTTCGAAAAATTTTTTCTTGTTATTTGGGTTGTTTTATGCGTTCAAAACATAAACAATTGATTTGGTGCATTTTTATGACATAATAACTGCAGAAAATGTAGGAGCCGGGATACTCTTAAGGGGGTTGTGGGTGTAAAGAATGCATGAGTGAAACAAAATAGTTTATATTTCTTCTAGTATTGGTCAATAACAATAATTTATTCTTCAAAAGTGATGAAATATCATGTTTTCCGCGCATGGTATCACTCGCCTCATTTCACCACTTAAAATAACGCAATATGATTTGTTAAAGTTCGTTAAGCGTCGCCCACGCATTTTTTTTTCTACCGCGTAGGCGCCCTGGACAACAACCTGACAACAAACTAAACCGCTGGGAAATTAAACCAAATGAACTCATTTTACCTATAAAAACAAACAGAATAATTTTTTCAACAAAATAACGGACAAAAATATGACAATATTTTGTAGGTTTTATACATTTTATGTTTTATTCAATTTCAAACAAAATTGACCGACTTATTCCGATTTTAAAGAGAATTTCTGAATTTAATTTGTACCGTCTTAAAACAACAGAGAATAATTTTTTCAACGAAATAACGGACAAAAATATAACAATATGTCGTAGGTTTCATAAAGTTTATGTTTTATTCAATTTGAAACAAAATTGACCGACTTATTCCGATTTTTGTGTGAATTGAGAACATATTTTTACCAGTTTTTCACTGCGGTACCGGTGAGCCATCCTTCACCAGAATCATAAAAAGTTACTTGCAGGTGATAGAGAAGGTTTTAGTCTCCCGTATTTTTTTTCTCATTTATTCTTATCTGCCCGTTATCAACCCTTCCAGTCCAGCTGGAGGAGAGGGCTATTTTCCCCAGCAATTCCAACATTCTACACCCACAACCCCCTTAA
>SCLH01000194.1:135564-146511 GCA_004367855.1 Oikopleura vanhoeffeni
GAGAGAGATCACAATATATCATGTGGGTTTATACCATACTTTATTCGCGTTTCAAACTGCATGGCCATGGAGTTTAAATATCAAAAAAAATGCCCAACGTAAATTAACTGCTGAAAAGGGGGTGTGTTGTACCAGTTCAAAACTGCAGCCAAAGATTATAGCGCCACGGCCCTGTGTCTCTGTACGCTCACGAATTGTCGTGGTTCAGATATATGAATGTGTCATAAGCATTTCAAAAATTAAATGAGCAACTGCAAAATGAAGAGCTTGGAAAGTTCATCGATAAATAATGGAACTATAATTAACTTATAGTGTTAATCTAGTTTTTTTAGAATATAGTTCACCACACACAACTGCAAACGCGAGGATAGTACCGCGGAATTTTTCTTGCCAAATCGACTCTACGACAAAGAGCGAGGTTATTTTTTAAGATTAAAAATCATTGTTATTGCAAGCATTTCATTGTTACATGAAATTCTTAATGCATCATCGCTATGCCGACGTATTTTCAATAAAATAAGGGCAGAAATTTATCGCGAAAAAATAAACACTACTACCCTTGGTAAGCATAAAACAAAAATTTACCAGGCTTGGTGTCAGATTTCAAAAGAGTAAAATTGCCAGAAGAATCTATAGAAGCATATTTTTTCTCTTGAAAACGTGTACCTCCCACGACTGAGTATATTTTTTAGTGCAGATAACACAACCCAGCTCTTCATATGATAAAATCGGTTCACTCCCACCAGGTGGCGTCTGGTGGTCAAGAATTAAATTAGTTCGCCGAAACATTTTTCTCTTCGGACAAAATATACGACAATTACATTTTTAGGTTGACGTAATACGCATATCCAGTGTCGAGATTACAAAGTGGTCGTGTTTACCTCTCACCCAGGTGGTGTCTCGGTGTCATAAATAAATTATTTTTTGCCATGAAATGTTCTCTGAACGAAATACCCGGCAAGAATTACATCTTTAGGTTCCAATAAAATACCTAGTGCGAAATACAAGAATTTTCGCTTGTTTACTCCACCGTAGTGGTGCTCTGTGTGTCAAAAATACAAAAAAGCCAATAATCTTTTGTCTGTGAAAATTTACGCCCGAAACCACATTTTAACTGTTTGAGCGTATTGGGTAAGTTTCTCTATAAACTGAATATTTACGTGTTTCTTCGGTGATTTACGCGTTCAACTGGGTGCGGGGCAAAGAAATCGACAAAATGTTACTCCTCGGCTAAAATCTTCTTAGCATGGATACAAAGAAACCGTTGTCCCGATATCTCTTACTGCTTTTCGGTCTACGATGGGGGGTGGTCACTTTAAAAAAAGCTACCCTAAGCTTTTTGAGAACAATGATGTTCCCCTGAGGTGCGTTTTTATGGCCTTCTTACTTTTTCTAGTGAGAGTAGTTGCCAAAATCATACTTAGTATCTCCGTGGTAATATTTTCATGTTCTTCCTAAAAATTCCGTAGAAAAATATGCACTTCTAAACTTTATTTTTCGGTGAAATAAATCGTTCTTGGTTATGCTTGATTCACAGTAACCCTGTCTTTGTCAGAAAAAAGTGTGTAATTTATCTTCCTTAATTTTGTCAAAAAAATGTCCACGCAAAATATCGGTGAAATGACTTATTCATTCAAACCACGAAATATCTAAATTCGTCCAGAAATTTCCATTTTGCACACAGAGTCATGCTATCCTCGCGCGCCTGTGACGCTTGCGATACGTTTTTTTGGGCTGCGATTAGCGCCCGCCGCCTCGCCCGACAGCCTCGGCCTGTTCAAAATATAATCAACCTACCTGGGTAGTTCCATAATGTTATTTGCCGAAATTGGGTCTTTCACAGCAATTTGCCATCTCGGGACTAAAAAAGAGAAACATGCTGTATAACCAGTGGGTCATTAAAGCTGGGAATTAAATAAGCCGATGAGAGCAAGCAACAGAATATTTGAACTCGCGGGATGAACTCCTGAATTTTATCTGAATGCACGTAATCATGATTTTTCCTTCATGAAAAAGTCATCTTATTCTAACCGTTGTCGACTGTACTAGCCCTGAATCATGGAAACGACTAGACGAGATTCAACTTTCATATATCATTCAATACAGAAGCTCAGTTTTCATAATTAATATTCAAGAAAAAACGATTTATTTTGCGAAGCTGTGTCCAAACACGGTAAAAGATATGAGATGTAAATTTTAATAATCAATAATGATAAGCTAAAGAAGTCTTGTTAACCTTGTTTTTACTTTTCGTTTGCCGGTCAAGCAGCGTGCTGACTCCGATCTATTTGTATAGGAACTAAGGTTGCTCATAATGAGTTTACAGAAACTTATTTCTGGTTACTTAGAGGGACCGATTTTTTCGTCAAATATCATTTATTATAAAAATAAAGCGTTTTTGGTCAGCTAAAATAGCTCTTTTCGCAAATTCATATGAACGTCTCACAACTAAACCTTAAAACTATACGAAACGCTAATTCATTTTCTTATGATATTCTAGACTTCGAAAATTAAATATGTATTTTGACCGAAAAAAATGTTTTCCTATTTTTTTCGTGGCCGGAATTATTGTTGTTTGGCAGCGATAACCCGGAACGGCAAATCAAGGAATTCAGAACATTTTAGGCGAAATATGTAATTTTTACCAGGTTCAATTGTGGTTGAATAGATCGCTGGGAACCTGTAAGTTGAATAGATTCTTTGTATCAACATCGATTTTAAAGAAAGATATAGGAGCCACGTTTCGCGCTCAAATACCTCTTTAGCACACTTGCGTTGGATCAAAATTTCTATCCACGAATCTGTTACCTCACATCGTCCCTATGAAGCGTCGGTTCAATCCTCGAGTTCTGTGACCGAAAATGTGTTTTCGTTTTTGCTGATCGAAATATTTTCCATGGGCTTTACACCCGATTTCTGTAGAAAGGGTGTTGCATACCTTAAAATATCGATAAATTTATTGTGAAACGTAACGCCTTCTTGGGCGCTCCAATCACGGTGAAATTTTTGACAATAGGTGAATGAAAATTGTGCGATTTTCCTCGACCTGGAAATCTGAGCTGTCCTTGATAATGTTCCCTACTTTTTCGCACGCAGATATACTTGCTTCTTTTTGAATATTGTCCGCAACTTCAGGCAGTTTTGCCGCCAGCCCTGCTGAATATAATTCCCTTTCTCGAATATCTCGGGAAGTTATCACCAAGAGTATGGACCCTGAAAAAAACGCCCAAATCCGGCTCTTCTCCAAAGTCGCTCATCTTGATACTACTTTGGCTTTTCCTGCTGGGTTCAAAAACTTGGGCTCACGATCTGTTCATTTTTGTCAAATTTCTTTCTCGGCAACGGCATCACAACAGCGAAGGCATGAGATGAAGACAGTTCACTAATTTTCCTCTGGTGAAACATTTTCCGGCGCCGATGTTTTTATCGCATTTCAACCTCGATCTAGAATTTTATATTGTCCTGAAATTGTTACAGAGTGTATTTCGGCAACACAAACAGAATCTAAACTATACTGGGGAACAGAAAAAAACTAGAACCTGTCAAAATCCGAAACAACGATGAAGACGTTATGTGCTATAGACAGATCCGGAATATGGGTGCAGTTTTCTCATCGGCAAAACCTTGATTGTTTGCAAGTGTTAATATATTGTCGGCGCAATATAGCTTGAAAGTAAGGGGTGATTAAATCATTCCAAACAACTATTGAAATTAAAAAAATGTGCTTCTTTAGAAAATTTTCAGTGTCGAATTCGTAGAAAATTGAGTGCTCGTTTCTTTAGTAACAAAAAATAGAAATGAAGTATTTAAATTTACTTGAAATACATTGTATGTAAATATTTCAGGCCAAAAAACCGAAACCGAGAGAAATTTTAGAAGTTTGAAAAATACTTATAAGACTAGAACTTTGAATTTTAGGTACTTTTACAGGTACAACACTTCTACAGATAGAACTAAAACGTCGACAATATTCAGCATTTTAACAGAATTACCGTATACTTTGACGAGATCTTTCACTATATTGTTGTCATTGTGGGTCCTTAGAGTTAAAATGGTGCAATGAAAAAACGTGCAGATTATACAAAGCTGAGCTGACTCACGTTACTTTCTTGTCATTTAAAAAATGTTATACTAAAAAATTCTAAAGATACAAACTGTTTGAAGTCGTACCTACGCGTTCTTAGGCCGAAAAACCATAGAACACTAATTCCCCCAAGGAAATCGCGAGACGCTTTCAGGGCTGGCACAAGGGTCGAAATCTGAGCGATTTATCCAATCAGAACAAAAGCTTCCATTCTAAACTCAATTCAGCAAATCCGCCAAAATTGCTGCACGCTTTTGGCCACTGAAAGTCGAACCCCAAGGCATGGTGCGTATCAGAACTTTCACAATATTATTGCAGCTTGGTGTACAATAGGCCATTCCGGCTTCGATTGGTTGGATCTTTGTGCTCGACAGCGAGCGCAGTGAGACAATCCTATCTAGAATATTGGATTTGCGAAGGAGTGAAATTTCCGATTTGTTTCCCAGAGCCCAAGATTGAGGTGAAACTGTTGCTTTGAAATTCGATAAATTCAATCGACAGAATCGACAGGGAAGGTTGTTATAACTTATAAGTAAAAGTACGATAAACGTAAAGTAAAATTACCAGTGATTCATGTTTACTAATTTCGCCCTGAAAATAAAATAAAAATCTGAATGTTGAAGGTTTTTTTTTGAGGAATGAAGTCATAATAAAGTAAAACTATATATCTAACTACAGGTCTTATAGTTGCTGATTTTGCACTTTTGCACTAAAAGTTATGATGTTTCGTCTGACTATTCGATATTTCTGATTCTTATATAATAAACTTTTCATGTTTTTAAATCGTTCTTGGAGAAATGAATTTTGCTTAGGTTGCGCTTAATCACAAAGAGAGTATTTTAAAGTGACATTGTTAATCATGTTAAGTATAGAATAAAATTACGCACAATCATCGGTTTTCTTGAATGGTAATAGAACTTTGGGCTTATGTTGACACAGGAAAAAATTGCGAATGCCGTACTGACCTATTTATCAAGAAAATAAACCTATTTTACATCAAAAAATAAAAAAAAAAATAGAGCTAAATTCGCTGATCGAATTGAGTAAACGCCCGCTATAATTTGACAGGGAAGCATTGGTTGAATATCGCTATTCAATAAATTCCGAAAGATGAACATATAAATTTTCCAGTCTCGAATATTGCGTAGATTCGAAAAATTTGAATTTTTTCAAGCCCAAACCACTGACAAACCCGAGAGTAAACCAATAAGCAGGCAGCGAGCTTGAAAGATTCGAAAGAAAGTTCATTTAAAATCCGCACATTGGTCAACGTGGGCCGATTTTGAAACTTCAAGATTTCCCGAGCACATTAAATAGGTATTGCTGAATGGCGATGCCTTGGCTAAAAGATCGGGGTGGCCTATCATGAGGAATATTACGAATGAGATTCTAACGAAATATTGAAAAGAATCTTGGCAAATTGGTCTACAAAAATCCTAGGAATCCTGATTGTTTTTTTAAGTCGGAAAATACAAGAAAAAAATAAGTTTGGAAGAAATTTAGAATTTGTAAATACGTTCGGATGCTGCATACCGTAAAGCCACAATAAGGAACCGAGTTTTTTGTCTAAGTTTTTGTGGGGTAAACTACATTACTTAAGTCAACGAAATTAATGCAATACTGTAAAGAACCTTTTTTGATCAGTAAATTGTCAGCCTTGATTTCAGTGACAAGTTGTTAGTCTCATCACGGTGACATTTCACCAAGACAACTCAATTTATAGCACATAGTTTCCATAAAACCTCACATCAAATGCATTAGTAACATTCTGAAGACACTTTGGTACACATTTGAACGCATTTTGCCAATATGATCTCGGCAGGAGATAGATTTGTCTAAAATTGTCCAAAAACCGTCGTTTTTAACCGTTAAGAACCCATTGGCAGTCGCCGAAGCGAAAAAAGCCCACCTTCACCCAGATGGAGCAGGCTAGCGTGTTCGGGTTTCTTTGAATAATTTCGATCATATGCCTGGGAGGAGTGACTTTTTGTTAAACACAAGAATTAAAGTGAAAATTTATCGACTTTTTTTGAGCGTATAGTGTACACTGCTGAATAAATCTGTACGAAATAGCCCTAACTATCAGTACTGTGAGCAATAAGGGCGTTTCATCGGAAATCAATTTCAAATCAACCCTCGCTTAAAGTACAAACAGAGGCGGGTCGGACGATGTTCTGAATTCAGCTAGAGACTGTAATATGAGCACGGTGCGCCAATATTCCCCGACAGGCTATTCAATTCCCTATAATGAGCCCTGGAGGTCCTCGAGGATGTCCATTACACGTATGGTGAACTCAGTACTTGAGGTCAAGGTCATGTTGTCATTTCTTCACCTCGACATCAGCTGTCTTCATATTTTGTGCTGCTGGAGAATCAAAATAAAGGTTTGGGGTAATTATTGAGATATATTTAGTGATTTACCCGGGCCTACTGGGCACTTTTAGCGCTAATTCTTAATATAATTCGGCTTTGCAAATGACTCATCCGATTAAGGTTCTTAGATTAGCTCAAACTGAGCACAAATATCCTGGTGAATAATAAAATACGAAAATGGTCCCGAATCAGCCTGATTTTCGATTTTTCTGAGATACGAAATTGTTAATTATCAGCTTTTTGTAAATTTTTTTTCTCTAATATTTGTGCTCAGGTGCTTGAGCTATCTAAGAACTCATCGGAGAGTAGTTTCGAAAGCCGAATGTATATAAAAATGTGGCTAAAGAGTCGGAAAAAAATGCCCAAGGCCCCGTAAATCGATATGAGTGATAGCTCATATCGTTCGAAATAAAAAACACAGTGACGCTCGTTTTTTTTTAGTTACGGGCTAAATTGTTGCATTGAATAGATTGAACAACTAGAACTTAATCGGATGGAAGTTGTATGATAGCTCATTCAATAAGCCAAGATTCTGTATTACCTAGACTTTCCTCGAGTCTGTGCCAATAACATTTAACGCGGGTTACCGGTAATAGACCGGGTTAACAAGAACTTATCGGTTTTCGAAAACTTTAATCACAGTATGGAATTGATTAATGGGAGGAACCTTGAAAATTTTTTGACGAATAGTTTCTGGGGTCAAATTTTGTAGATATGGCGACCCATTTGGGGTCAAATAACAAAATGACGCATTTGAGGTCATGGGTACATATAACATGGAAATAATTTCAGCTAAGAATCGAATCTGTCAAAAAGACAATTTTTTGGATGTAATAGAGTCAAATGTATTGCACAGACTCGAGAAAGTCTAGGCTAATACAAATCAGTGGCTTTCGAATGAGCTATGCATACAACTCATCTATGTGCTAGTTGTTCTAATCTATTCAATGGCAACAATTTAAGCCAACTAAAAAAAAACGCGTCATGCAAAAATTTCGATTTTTGGAAGATTTTAAATTTCATTTGTCGGCAAGAATATGAAAAATTTTCTCGATAAGTAAAGCCCTATTATAAGCACCGTTGTTATAGATCATTATGAAATTACTTTCTCAAGTAAAGTTTGCTAGAAAGTTCTTGTATATGTAATCTAAGGAGATCTCTAAGCCTAACGCCCCTACGTTGCGCCTTGACCCCTATTTCAACGCCTTATGTTAAAACACGAGGCGCACCCGAAAAAAAAAGTTTCATTCAATAATGTCCGGTTTACAAATAGTTTGACGCACGAGAACAAAAAAGTAAAACGTGTAATTTTGTTCATTCAAGATATCGCTAATAATAATTATAAAAAATAGAGAATAATTTGAACTGCTGTTCAGTCTCTGATGAAACAGCTGTGACCCCAGAGCAAATCACTGTTTTGGAAAAACTTGAGATTGTCTGAGGCTTGCTTGTTGCAGCTAAATAACCTGCGTTTTCGAATGTTTTGTTTCCGCTTCTAATTGAGATCCCATCCTATTCGAATCCGATGATGTACTACGTGGTTAAAAGTGACTGATCGTGGCATCGAATTCATTTTTGTGGCGAAGTACTAAGATGGATTGTTGTTTTACTTTATTTTTCAAGGTGAAATTAGCAGCTTGATTTACAGAAAGGAAATTTGTGGGAGATCAATTTTTGGAAATATTTGAAAATTTTGCATGCCTGAATCAGCGATGAAGACGAAATAAATTTTTAGTGTAAAACTAATATCAGATATTACGCCTTATTTAAGGGGGAACCGACGGAGGTCCTAGTAAGCGCGAGATCTATCACATGGATGGACGTTAATTTTTGCGGCCATTCGAAAATTTGTTAGCGTTACATTACAGAAAAATTAAATAAAAATTATCTTCTGGACAAAATTTTTTGAAATTGAATCCTCTTTAAGAGTAGAGCTTCAGGGGGGTAGCATCGGTGTGGCCAAGATTGGAGTCAATTTAACATTACGAAATAATTTTTTTGTGCTTATTATCGTAGCGTGAAGCCAGAATAAATGGTATATCAGCCAATTAAAATCATTTTTTATCTATGTTTGAGAAAGATTTGGTTCGAATTTTATTATTGAGACTTCGTAAAGATGTTTAAAGAAAAAATGTTCAATGCATCAAAAAAATTTTACGCATTTTCGTCAAGACAATTTTTCTGATTTTGTTTTGAAAAATCTGTGAAGGAAATACGAAAAAATAGCCACTTTAACTTTTTCATGCCATGTCTACATAGTTTCTGACCGCAGTTTGAAAATCAAAAAATGTCTTGCCATTTTGGTCGACTTTTATATCGAAATACTTATGAAAATTTTCGCGCATAATCAAGTTGCCAAAAATTTTTATTATGTGATGTTTTTGAAATCTCTATATAAACAGCGCCGAATCACTTGTGAAATTTTCGGTATCTGATTTTTGTTTCCGTATTTCAAGCCGATGGAAGGGTCACCGCAATATCGTTTCTGAACTACTTGATCAAATTTACAACACTGCTGTGAGCACTGTTTGTGCCACTTTGCACGCGCATTTAATTGAAAATTTTGAATTTTGCCGAAAAATTTCAATATAAATTTCTGGTGTAATAGGCGTCTTTCTTTCAAAAGTCAGGGCCATATTTAATATTTAAACGCAATTGAAGGTCAATTTTATTCTAAAAAGCTGTTCGCCATTGTCAGGAAAAATAGCTTCTAATCAGGAAATTTTTCATGTGATAAATTATCGCACCACTTTTAGCGCGATTACACCGAAATGTCTGAAAGTTTATAATATCGTTCTTCAAAAAATTCTGCACATCAGTTAACTGGAAATCGGAGTCCAATGAAAAGGGGTTTTCTGATTTTTTGTCCATATACTTAGTTATGTTGAGAATAAAAAATATAACGTGTGCAAAATAACACTTTTAATGAAAGATAAAAAATAAAATTTCTCACATTTTTTTTTCGTTTACTAAAGTCCGCCGAAAAAATGTACCAACTCACATCGCTGCTATCCTTAAGGGAGGTGGTGTCGCTGATTTGAGCCCCTTCCAAGGTCGTTTCCCGCCAAACTAGCAAAGTGTAGATTCCAAAAACCTTTGTAACTAGCAGAAACAACCTTCGCGGTAATTTTGCAATTTAACAGTAAATCTGTACAAACTCCACCTTTCGCCGACACGTACTTTTAAAAAAGCTTCTAAACAAGACACCAACGTTCGTACATACTCTGTCATTTTCATCATTTTTATTATTTTTTTGTGTGAGGCCTCCGCGACGAAGACTAACAAATAATGCAAAATTGCTTTGTTCAAAATTGCTTCGGCGGCGCAAAACGACGAAAACAAAAAATTAGTGAGTTATTATGATTTAAATTGAAAGGCGCTTAGATTTGTTTTCTTTGACGCTACGAGTTAAAAATTGCACTCAAAACTAAAAGTGTTTGATTACGGAAAAAAATAATTTGTTGTTTTTTTTTTTTTTTTTTTTTTTTTTTTTTTTTTTTTTTTCTTTTTTTTTTTTTTTTTTTTTTTTTTTTTTTGAAGAATTTTTTCTGGTTTCTAAATTTTGTCAAAAATTTTAGGCTCAAACCTAAAAGTGACATGGCTCCCAGAGAGAGCGCCGAAGCAAAATTTCAAAAAAAACACTCTCTAGTTCCTTTTTAAAACAAGTCCTTGTGCTTTCCGTAAATGCAGTATGAGTCGAAACTATATCTCTCAAACTGGTGGATGAGATAGCTTTGCCTAAGCCTCCCAAACTGACCATTTCAAAATTTTTGTTTTTTTCGCGTTTTTGTCAGCTGAAAGCAAAATTTTGAAACAAAAGCACTTTTGCATTATTCGTAAGGCTTCTCCGGAGCCTGACACAAAAAATAATGAAAAATGATGAAAATTGAAGGAGTTGGCACTAACTGCGTGTCTTTTTAGGAAGCTTTTTAAAAGCGTAGGTGTCGGCGTAGGTGGGATTGTATCAGATTACTGTTAAGTTTAAAATTACCGCGAAGGTTGGTTCTGTTAGTTACAAATGCTTTTGGAATATAACTTTCGCTAGTTTGACGGGAAATGACCTTGGAAGAGGCTCAAATTTGCGACACCCACTCCCTTAAGTAAGCAGTTTTCACCATACCGTTTTCAACATTTCTAAGTCTTAATAATCTCAAATTAATGTTGAAAATACAGCAAGTATAATTTTTGCTCTTCTTTTTCAAATTTGGTTTACTTTCTGTCCGCCAATGAAAACGATAAATTTTGGCAAATACCGACGTCTTTTTCAAATTCAAGTAATCAAAACAGTGGAATTCAGATGAAGCCAAATTGAAAAACAAAGAAGCTAAAATTAAACACCCTGTATGTGATGCAAATTTAAACTTTTTCTTGAAATTTAGCGACAAATACTGTGTATGTGTAAGTTTTGGTCAATTGCATTGGAAGTTTAATCACTTATTTCAGTATTTAGTTATTTACGAGTCGTCGACTTTAGGTATAGAAACCAACAA
>SCLH01000195.1:495-13095 GCA_004367855.1 Oikopleura vanhoeffeni
AGCATTTTCGGTTTTTCTCATGAGCTCTTAGTTTTCAGTATATTTCACCGAGAAAATGTCAAATCAGAGTCGCATATCCCCTTAATGTAATTTATGTAAAAAAAACCCACAAATTTTTTATTAAATGAAATATGAGTCATATTATATGAAACAAACAAAAGTGAACTATTTTCCCAAAGTGGGATATCGATTACGGGGGCTCCTGGTCGTTTCTCACTAGATTTTTTTAGCAAACATCTTAATATAATTTGACTTTCGAAAACAACTCATCCGATTACATTCTTAGATAGCTCAAACTGAGCACGAATATCTTGTGAATAATAAAATAAAATTGGGCATCGGACTATTTTTTTCTGAGATTTCTGAAATTGTTTAATTATTAGTTTTTCTTAAAAAATTGAAAACAATGATCGGATGCGGACCATTTTTTTATTATTCACAGGATATTTGTGCTCAGTTGGAGCTATCTAAGAATGAAATCGAATGTGTTGTTTTCAAAAGCCAAATTATATAAAAATGTTGGCTGAAAATCTAGTAAACAACGACCAGGAGCTCTCGTAATCGATATGAGTCCTATAATATGACTCATATTTCACGGTATGAATCAATCAATTTTCTTTGTTTTTGAGCAATATTATATTTCGCAGAAAATCAAATATTGGGTTAGAAAAATATATTATTTGACCCAAAACTAAAATTTCGTCAATGCCTTCAATAGGACGGCATTGGAGGCTCGGGCGGTTCTATTAAAGTCATACTACTGTAAGACAATTAGGGATTAAATTGGCATAAAAATAATTTTTTTTTCGGTTTCCTTTACAATTCCAACAATTTTTTGATGTTCAACATTAAACTGTTTCTGTAAAATCTTGGAGGAGACTAATGGTTCCGTGATGAAAAGTTTTTCGAGACCGACTAAAATATCTTCTGGCTTCAAGTCGGACATTTTAGCTTTTTCGACAATTTCTAAAACAAATAGTTTTAATTTTTTATTAGAAGTTTGAAAATCGCCAAAAAGGTCGCAAAATGTCATACTTTTTAGATAATAAAATTATTTTTTCTGGCCAAGCAGACACTTTTCGAAATCCCGTTTTTTCGCTACATCTTTATGGTCATTGAATTTGTAGTAAAATACCCGTTTTGTCCGCTTAGAATAACGTTTTTTGAATTTTCAAAAAAAATTCGTAGGTTTTGCCCGTTTTGTCCGCTTAGACTTGTGTCAGCTTGGCCAAAAACCACATTAGTTTGAAATAAAATATAATTTAAAAAATCGGACTGATAGGTTATTAAACTTCTTAGTCCGATTTTTTTTTCAATTTATTTTTTATTTAGTTCAAACGGCATATCGATAATTATGCCTAGGTAAGTCTTAACACTTATTGCCTATCTTTTAAAAAGGGAATAAGTGTTTAGACCTACCTAGGCATAATTATCGATATATTGATAAATTATGGTCCATAACCAACAAATCAAGTTAATTAATTTGACATTTTTGCGCATTTTTGGAAATAAAAAAGCCGAGAATATATTTTTTTGTCTTTCCTGACACAATTTTATTTCCGTCTATAAATAATTCTCTTTTCAGTCAATTTATTGCCCTTTCAATTTTCTTTCAATATTTTCGATGAAATCCAAAATAATTTTTTCGGTTTCTTCTAGAATCTTATCTTCAACTTCTTCTTTTGCTTTTCGTAATTTCACTAAAAAGGATTTCAATGCCAATCGAGATGGAGCGCCAACAATACTCGTTGCATCTGGAAGGTCACTAAAAATATCAATTTAGTCAAAAAANTAGGGGGGGTTGGGGGCCCCCACGTGGGCTTGCTCACATAAAAAACATGAACAACTGGAAGGTCCCTAAAAATATCAATGTAGCCAAAAGATTTAAGACACAAATTGCCAAGAATAAAGTATCAGTCATTAATGTTATGCATCTTAAGAGGGTTCTATAGGCAGCCCTACTTTTTTTATTGACTGGATTTTACGATTTTTGATATTTACGTAGCTTGTTTAATTATATAAAGAAATAAAAATTTAAATAAAAATAGACATTCTGGAATTTTTTCATAATGAAATAAGCTTATTTTGAGTATATAGGTTCTTAATGAAAGTCGCACGGTGTTCAACATTCTCGGGATCGTAGACGACCCCTAAAGTTGCTCCGATTTGGCTGAAATTTGGGGGATTTTAACTAATGTGGGGAAAAAATTCGATTGACGATCGATAAATCTATAGAATCACATATTTTTTCCGACAGCACTTCGTTTTCTTAAAATTTTAACTGAAAAAGTTTAGAATTTCACATAAACAAATTAAATTACTTTAATTAATGAAAAAGGTGAAAAAAAAAGTTGACCAATCAGCGATTTCAAAAATTTCTAACATTTTCGATTGTTAATCGAATTTTTCCCCCACATTAGTTAAAATCCCCCAAATTTCAGCCAAATCGGAGCAACTATAGCCTATAGGGGTCGTCTACGAGAATGTTGAACACCGTGAGTCGCGACTAGTCGTATCTTTTTAACAAGAAGAGCTATAATTTATAATCCTATAAATCTGTTTTTATGACTTTTGAACTCAACGTGGCCTTTTTACTTATAAACAACTAAAAAATAGTGAAGATTACCAAAAATTTTCAAAAAATAAGTGTCGAAAATAAAAAAAGTTTTCTGCTCTAGCGCTCGAACGGTTAAATATTTGGTCATAGTTTATAATACCGTTTCTAGAAACATTCAACTTACAAATCGTTCGGTAAACTGGAAAATGTCACATGAATGTCAAAAAATAAATTTTCAAATCGTTATCCTGGTAGTTCAAAATGAAATCGAGGTAAGGTAGGGACAAAGATTTTTTGTTGAAAATTATCTCAAAAAAGCTAAAGTGCATGCAAAACAATGGCGAGCTTTTTTGCAATTTACAGCTAAAACTCGAAATATGATTTTTTTGATCATTTTTGAAAAAATTTCCGAAGAAAAAAATGCTCCGATTTTTTCGAAAGTAGGGTCAAAAGAAAGCCAATTTGAGTGGTCAAATTTAAGCAAACGTTATTTTTTAACTTCATTTTTTAAAAATACTTAGGTAGTGTTTTTTAGACGCGACAGATTGACTTTTCACCTAAAGGTAATTTTTTTTAGGTGGGCCACCCCTTCTCATGACGATTGTGGGAAAACTATAGATGATATCGAGAAACCCTTTTTTGCATTCAACTGCCAACTAAAAAAGCTCAATGGAAAAATTTTATTAAGACGAGATAAAAGTTTTGATAAGTTGAAAAGGGGTTTTCAGTTGCATAACACTCTGTGATTGGCTGTCTCCAAAATACTTCGAGCATTTCATTGGCCAAAAAAGCTAATTTCCGCATAACGAAAACTAGTCACCTTATTGCTGGTAAACTGGTTAGTAGTTTGGAAGACCTAAACAAAAATTGCGATGTATCAACTTATTGACCCTGGTTTACATTTGGAATTTTTTGACTCGGATGTACCCTTCTCGAAAACATACAAAAGCATTTGATTGTGTCTTTTTCGCTTATCAAAACTTTTATCTCGCCTATATATTGTTGAGCTTTCGATGTATTACAATCATTTTCGAAACAAAGTTTTTTAACAGTAAAATATTTTTTGCAAGATTCGCATCTGAGTAATTTGGTAATAGTGGAAAAATTAGCTAATTAAAACCCCATTATTCTACTTTTTCAAAAAAATGAGATTTGATTTACGAATTTTAGTTGGACATTTAATGTAGGATTCATTTGTGTAATCATCAGTCCCTCAAAGGCTGTGCGTTCGAACCAGTTAGTAATACTTGGAGACAAAGCAGTAAAATGCACGTATAAGCGTGTTCGTAATTCAGTCCAATTCGGACCGGTACCTAATTTCTAAAGCGTTGTGATAATCATCACACAAACAAATGTGATCATAAACATGTGACTCCTCACACCTACCATTTTCGTGTATTCTACGTAGCTTATAGAATTCTAGAAGTGTGTCCTATGTGGGTGAAGTGTGGGTAGAAGTGTGTCCTATGCCGGTGGCTGAGCCGGCACATGTGAATAAGTAAACTGTGTTAGGAGTTAATAGTAAGGGTTTATAGGGTTTAAGGATGTGGGCGACGATGATTTGGCTTTTTTACACATTTTCAAGTGAAGTTTCTGAGAAACCTGGCTTCAGAAATAATTATTTTTTCCCAAATACGTAGTACAACTCTTAAGGGGGTGTTCATGTCTGATATGCAATTTTGCAGAGCTAGTTTAGGAAAATCTGCAGCTTTCAAGCAATAATTCCAATAAATGCCAATTTGTAGACCTAGCCTTTATCTTGTGAAATCGAAGGTCAAACTCAGGTTTTGATGGCTACACCAATCGTCACATATTCGTAACAGGAGGTCACTTCGCGAAATTTCAAAATCTATCTCCTCCGAGACCATATATCGAAATTTGTTCAAAAGTTGACATAATACGTTGAATAAGCAAACTAAGATTTGCAGTGAGCGTTTTTTCTTTTCGATGACTGAATTTTCTAGCGGTCCAATTAACTGACGATTTTTGACCATTTTTCATGATTTCTGGGTTAAAAATCTATCTTCTCCGGGGTTTTGATTCAAAACAGGGCCAAAATTTTTTACAGTACACTTTGTTGCGTTTTGAAGGATTGCAGTGGATTGCGACCACCCCCTTAAGGAAGGTGCCAGTACTATTCAGAGCATCTGATACCTCAACCTACGCTCAGAAAATGGTTTTTAGTAGGCGTCCCTAAAAGCACTAAAAAGCCTACTCCTCATTTATTCCTCATCACTTTTTCTTGTTCTTTGGAATTCAACTTCAAAATATCTCCGAGCGGAATTTTCTTTAAAATTTCGTCCCTAGTGGTCAAAACAGCGTATTTGGGAGCCTCACGCAAAAGCCTACTCCTCCTTGAAATACATAGATTTTTTTTTATTTGTACGTCAAATTCACCGCAAAGCCTGGATTAAGGTCCGAACGGAAGCCCTTTTCCGATTTTTTTTTCAAAGTTTCAGGAACGACTTGTGAATTTCTAGTTTTTGGTCAAATGCTGAACTATAAATTTTCTAAAACCTACTTTTTTGAAAAAAAAAATCAAAATTGAGAAAAAATCCTACGCTTTCTGAAAAAGTTTTCTGAGAAATCTCAATTATCGTCGCCCACATCCTTAAGACGTGGTAAAATTATTCGTTCTAAGGACCATACCAAAAACACCACTCAACGCGCAATAAAATTCTGCATAAAACCCAACATTTGAAAGTTCAACCCAGAGTGGTCGATTTTCTCCCATTTTGCAAAATGGTCGATTGGTGAACACGCTAGTTATAATATTTGTGAGAATACAATTTTAAGAATTAATACTCATAATAATGAAGCTTTTTCGCTAAAAAAATCCAAAAAACATTTCCAACTTTTTCTTCAAAAATTTTTTTTTGAATAAAAATTTAACCAGGTGACTAATTACTCACATTTTTTTTAAATTGCGCCTAAGTATTGCGCACATTTGGCTTGCATTTTTAGCTCTCTAGCGCTATTTCGATTTTTAGAGCATTTTTAGTGATTTTTTTAAATAGACAAAAGCACACGTTTTCAGGTGGACAAAACGCCAAAAAATTTTCTGTCCTCTTAGACGCATAAGACAGTAGTTTTTTTTAGGTCACCCCACCCTAGTCATGACGATAACGGGAAAACCATAGAATATATCGGGAACGGTTTTTTGCATTGAACTGTCAACTAAAAAGCTCAATGGAGTTTTTTTTATCGGACTACCGGTTCACCGGAGATCTATTATATAAGCATTTTCAGTATAAATTTTGAAAAAAATCAAATCTCGTTTTTTGCTTTCAGGAATTTATCAAAAATATAGTTCAAGCAGTTAATGTTAGACTATCGTGATATAAGAACGAACAAACATAAAAATTGAGCTTTCCGGCTGATTTGAAAAAAAGGGGCCCACCAAGATTCGAACCTACCATAAAATTACATTCCGGTTTATATCCCGTTATCGTCATGACTAGGGTGAGGTGACCTACAAAATATTTTTTTTATGCGAGTCACTACTTCCATGACAATTATAGGGAAATGTACCCAGGAGCGCCATTGAAGCAGGTTCGTAATATAATCTCCGGAATAAAGATTCAACCGTGATATGAGTTTTAAACCGGCTTCAAAAGTGAGTGGTGATTGAAAGAAAGACTAAAATTTTGTTTTACTTTCGATTTTTTTAGTTTTGATATCTTTAAATTCGCTCCGATTTGTGGTTTTGCTCAAAAAATTCTGAAATACTGAACTACATTTATTTTTCAGAACGGCGTAAATTTGACCTAAAATTTGAATACAAAACGATCTTCTGTTAGGACAAAACGGCCAATTTGTCAATGATTATTTTTTAAAACCATAAAAATGAGTTGAGTATTTTTATTTTGTACTTTTTCAATTTCAGAATTTCCGGTTTTGATAGGCTAACAAAAACAAACAAAGGAAAAATTCTAATGTATAATTTAAAAACTTTAAGGGGTGGCATAAACCCGGAGTCCGGACATCCTGGAGTCAATATAACTTACGAAAATAGTTAGTCAGTATATTTTTGTATGCTTATTATAGTTAGCTGAACCGATTTGAATATGTCTCGGCTTCATAAAATTATTTTTATCCATTTTAGGAAAGATTTGAAATCGTAAAAATTTGAAAAAAAAGAGAAGCATTATGAAAATTTTCCGCATTTTTTGTCCAAATTTTTTTTTGTTTTAATAACTGAAATCTGTGGGTGAAAACCAAAAAAATAGCCACTTTAACTTTTTTCATGGATTCCTACATATTTTCTGACCGCTGTGACGGCTTTTGACTTTCATTAAACCATAAAGTAGTCTTCATTGTGGTACCGATTACAGAAGAAGTACACATCAGAAATGAAAAAATATTTTTGTATGTACTCAGGAAGAGTTTGGAGCCAAACTTGGCGAGGGTCTGGTCACACTTCGATCATAAAATTTTTATATTATATTTTTTATCGACTTTTTAAGAAAAATTATGAAAGTTTCCCCCGGATCAAGTCCAAAATTTTTTATTCGTTGTTTTTTGAACTCTTCATAAAAAATCATGCAGAATCACATATTAAATGTTTTGGTATCTATTAAATCGCCGTATGTCAACTAATCGGTAGGTCGCACGTTTATCATTTTGAAACTGTTGATGAAATTTTTAACACTTGACTGTGCACTCGATAAGTGCCATTCGACACTGAATCTTTAAAAATTTTATGGTTGTGAAAAATTCCAAATAAAATTGTGGGCGGCATTTCTTTTGATAGTCAGCACATTTTTAATATCAAAACGCAATTAAGGTCNGCGATTTCTCAAATATAGCGAAATAGCTCTTTTCACCACCAGGTGGCGCCGAGTGTCAAAATTAATAATGCCAAAGTTTTCCCCTCCAAAAGTCACTCTAGTAAGTATATTTGTAGATCATTATCTTGTTCCAGTACTGTTTTAACTGCATTAAACAAAAAATTGCATCCAAATAATGCATTTCCGGTCTGATGAGAAATTTCTAGAACTCATCAAAATTCTTGAAATTAAAAATAATGGGAACTATCGGGGGTCTGTTCCGATATTCCGCCGGCCAAAATATTTTTGGTCTCTGTGTTCTGAAACACGCTCGTGCAGGTGGGGGTTAAGTTGGAAATTGATCCACAGTAAAAAGTGTTTTTTTTGTATTTTTAACTACAGTAGTAAGTGTATAGTTAGTTATGTTTAGAAAATAAAAATGTGAATGTTTGTAAGAATGAACACTTTTATTGAAGATAAAAATTAGAAAAATAAATTTCCATATTTTTTTTTTTCAAATATTGCTCTGAAAAAATGTACCAATCTGCTTGACTTATTGAGGGATTTTGAGGTTTTAATGCTTAAATTGCCAAATTTTCATCTACCTGTAGTCTCAGTTTATTTTATTTGTAAAATGTAGGCCATTTAGAACCAGGAGGAAGATAAATATTTACATAAGAGCAAAATCCACAGAAAACAATACTAAATTAAATATTTTTAACCCCCTCACACCCAAAACCATTGAAATTCCCCTCACACCCAAAACGCCATTCGGGGACGCCACTTTGAGCGGTTATTGCGGAGATAATAAATGCGATAGAATATTCATTATTTTCACTGGCCCAAGATCAAGGATAGATTTAAATTGGAGGCCAATAATTTTTTCAAAATTTTTATTCTGTTAGCTCGATAAATGCAAGAGAAAATAGAGGTTTAGTTTCAGGTACTTCATCGGAAAACCATACATTTTTTAAAATCACATATGAATTACAAAAGATTAAGTAGCACACTNCTCCAAAAGTCACTCTAGTAAGTATATTTGTAGATCATTATCTTGTTCCAGTACTGTTTTAACTGCATTAAACAAAAAATTGCATCCAAATAATGCATTTCCGGTCTGATGAGAAATTTCTAGAACTCATCAAAATTCTTGAAATTAAAAATAATGGGAACTATCGGGGGTCTGTTCCGATATTCCGCCGGCCAAAATGACACTTCCCAAAAATATTTTTGGTCTCTGTGTTCTGAAACACGCTCGTGCAGGTGGGGGTTAAGTTTGAAATTTATCCACAGTAAAAAGTGTTTTTTTTGTATTTTTAACTACAGTAGTAAGTGTATAGTTAGTTATGTTTAGAAAATAAAAATGTGAACGTTTGTAAGAATGAACACTTTTATTGAAGATAAAAATTAGAAAAATAAATTTCCATATTTTTTTTTTCAAATATTGCTTTGAAAAAATGTACCAATCTGCTTGACTTATGCCACCCCCTTAAAGAATTATGGAAAAAAGGGAATTTCGGGAGAATTTAGCAGGGATTTGAGGTTTTAATGCTTAAATTGCCAAATTTTCAGCAGTCTTTTCCTGTAGTCTCAGTTTATTGTATTTGTAAAATGTAGGCCATTTAGGACCAGGAGGAAGATAAAAATTTACATAAGAGCAAAATCCACAGAAAACAATACTAAATTAAATATTTTTTAGGTGACGGATTCCGATGTAAACGATTTTTATATTGGCGAGAACCCCCTGATATCGAAAGAAATCGCCAAATTTGAAGATAAAAAATATTCACAAACTCCTTTTATAAACTCTGCTTTAGGCAAGACAAAAATGAAATGCAAACTTTTGAAAATTGTTCGTACTGCCAAAGGATTCCCTTCATATCATTTTCAAATTAATGGAAAAATTTTTTTTTACGGATTTTTAGGAATTCAACAAGATGATAAAATAGTTTTAAAGTGTACAAAATCGTATCAAAAAGAGCAATTGGATTATCCATGCGGTTGTCAATCATTTATATTAGCTACGGAAGGTCTTATAAAAATTATTGAAAAAAATCCTCAAAAGCGAATGGATCGTCGAAAAACGGGTAGGAACTATCCAAAAACTTTGGACAAATCCGACCCTCGAGTTTACGATATAAACAATTACAATATAAATTCATTTGAAATTCGTAGAGGTCATAGATGTCTAGGTACAGAACTTGACGCATATATAAAAAAATATAAACCGTAAATTACCGGTTTAATGCTGTAGCAGAAAAAATCCAAAATGTTTGACCAGAGCTTTTCAACAAAATATTTTGTGGTAGCAAAATCAAATTTGTCGCACCTTAAAAACATTGCCTAAAAGTCTTGAGTATTTGCAGCATTTTAAAAAAGCTTCAAATTCAAAGATCTAAAGTTTAATTCATTTTAGAATCGGAATGGGTGTTAATTCAGACCAGGTCGACATTTTTGAAAAAATCGAAGAAGTTAAATGTGACGAAGAAATAACAGATTTTGAACTAGATGTTAAAATAGAAAATTCTGATGAACAAAGAAATATCAAAACTGAGGTTTTTGAAGAAAAAAATCAATTTGAGCCTATTGAAAATATCAGAGAAAAACGGAAAAATGAAGAACGGTCAAATTTGAAATATGAGAATAAAAAAATTAAAGAGGAATTTGTTGTATTTGAAGAATCAGATGATCAACAATTCACTAAACAAGAGCCTCAAGAGACCAAAGAAATCAGTCTTGATGATTTGAACAATCAGGTAATTTAGATTTTCCTACGTTAATTAAGGTAGTTTCTTTTTGTTGCGAGTCACTACTTTCATGATAATTATGGGAAAACTATAATTAGGGACCGTCCTTGAAGCAGTTTCGAAATTTTATCTACTGAATAAAGATTCAAGCCTGCTAGGAATTTTAAAATGACCACATAAGTAAGTGGAGATTAAAAAAAATAACTCAAATTTTGTTAACTCTCGGTTTTTCAATTTCTGGCTGTCAAAATCTTTGAATTTGCTCCGATTGGTGGTTCTTCAATACAATTTATCATAACGGCTTAAATTTGGCCAAAAAATTGAAAAAAACTTCAGTTATAAGAACAAAACTGCCAATTTGTAAAAGATTATTTTTATTTTCAAAAACCATAATAATTTATTGGGTATTATTAATTTGACCTTTTTGAATTTCTGAATTTTAGGTTTTAATGGGCCATTGACAAAAGCTTGTTGCTTTGGTTTAGAATAATTTAAAAAAAACAAGGGCAAAATTTTAATGTCAATTATCTATTGAATTAAGATGCAACCCTGATATCCTATAGGAGTTTTAAACCGGCTTCAAAAGTGTGTCGTGATTGAAAGAATAGACTCAAATTTAGTTTTCCTTTCGATTTTTTAGTGGTGGAATATTTTAATTCGATTGGAGGTTTTGCGGGAAAAATTCTGAAATACATTTATTTTTCAAAACGGCCTAAATTCGACCAAAAATTGGGAAACGATCGTCTGTAAGGACATTTAGCGGCCAATAGGACATAGCTATGTGACATAGCTAAGGTTATACCAAGGAGAGCTATCTTCAAAACTGAACCCGTCAGCAAGGACTCTTCAAATTTATCGGGTTAAACGGTCTCAATAAAAAAGATTCCAACTACGAACAATTTTTTGGGGACACCTAGGTGTACCTAGTGGTGTATAATTAAAATTATATGCAAAATGTCTTCTGCCACTTTATGCGCTGTTCAGCCACTTGAAGACTTGTGAGTCGCCAAACATAACAGCGATGCGCCCTACACGCGACCACAATTTGAGTATTAAAAAACACTTTTTCGGGCTTTGTTGGCCACTTTTGAGGTATATTTATCATTTATTTTTATTATAAGGATGGCGTTAAAAAACCTTAAGGGGGTGGTCGTCGTACTTTAAGGCGACAAACCGGTTTTTCAATGGCGAATTAGCGCAAGAGTACAAACTTCAGGACAAAGTTTTGCGTCTGACTAATGTATTTAAGCAAAAATCTTGCATCCTATAAAAAAAATCGAAAGTGAGGGATGGCTCGTCCAATCAGAAACGTGCTTACAAAAATAACGGAATTATTTTTTCAAAATGTATCTCCTCCCTGAGTTTTTAGGGTACAACAATGATTTATGGCTCAAATTAACCGGACAGAACGTGAGCAAAAAATCGAGTTGAGTTTTTTTTAAATTCTTGAATTTGGTCTCAGTATCACCAAAAAATAGTATTTTGACCCTTGTTTAGGGGTCTCAGTCAAAATGTATCTCCTCCCTGGATTTAAAATTCACACATTCAAAACCTAGATGAATGTGCAGCTGAACGGTCCGTGCAAAAATTCGAGTTGAGTTTTGTCTAAATTTCTGACTCGTTTTTCTGTAAATCGTGTTTTAAATTTCCAAAAATCAAGAAATTTCAACTTTTTTCATCCGAAATATTTTTGAACTAACAAAAAGTGCTGTCTTAGCCATGTATCAAAATAAAAAGAGTACAAAAATATTTCTAATTTTCCATATTTTCATAAAAAAGGCATTTAAATAAAATTGGGAAAAACGACCACCCCCTTAAGCTATATATGTCACGAAAAAAAATTTCCGAAAATTCTATCCTTTTCAATTTTTAGAAAAAATTTTGGTCATTTTGCAGGAATGTCTATGAAAATGCGTTGGCGAAAACACGTAAATTGCATATTGATATTGATGGGCCATTTTTTGCCATAAATTTTTTTATCGTAACCTACGTCAAATTTTACGGGCTTTCTTATGGGCAAGTTTTACGTTTGGGGAAGAATGGGGTCGGGCCTGGGCGTACTTATACTGCGATTTTGAATAAGAAAGACCATTTTGGACGGGCAAAATTTTCCGAAAAAAACCTTTTTTTTTCAAAAAAATTTCATCAAAATTCTGTATTAGTCACCCATTTTCATATCCCAATATAATTGGTGGTTTAAAAGTCGATTTTACTCCTGGGTATGACCCTAGACATAGCCTATTGCCAAATAGGGTATTGGCCGCTATTGTCATATAGCCTATATGATATTATCATATAGGGCTTTAGCGGCCAATTTATCAAAGATTATGTTTATTTTCAAAAACCATAATAATGATTTCTGTATTTTTTTTGTACTTTTTCAATTTCAGAATTTTCGGTTTCACTGAGCCATTGGCTTATTACTATGGTTCGAAATGAATTTAAAACAAAAACAGAAGAAAAATTTAACGGTTTAGCTTAAATGCTTAAATTTTCATTTACGACCAGAAGAAAGATAAAAATTTAC
>SCLH01000195.1:13130-24980 GCA_004367855.1 Oikopleura vanhoeffeni
GAAGAAACTTTTGGTAATATTTGTTTTGACACCCGACACCATCTGGTGGAGTTAAGAGAACCTTTTTTACCTCAAAAATAGGCAAATTACTGGTTTTTTGCTGATTACCGGTGAACCGGTATAGCGCGGAAAACGAAAAGAAATTTCATCGGTTAATATTTTGTCAGCTATTCAATGCAAAAAACGGTTCTCAATACCTACTACGGTTTTTCCTGGACAGGGGGGGTTGACCTAAAAAAAGCTACATTAGAGCAAAATCCACAGAGAACAAAACTAAATTGATTATTTTTTAGGTGACGGATTCCGATGTAAACGATTTTTATATTGGCGATGATCCCCTGATAACAAAAGAAATTGCAAAATTTGAAGATAAAAAATATTCAAAAACTTCTTTCATAAACTCTGCTTTAGGCCAGACAAAAATGAAGTGCAAACTTTTGAAAATTTCTCGTACTGCCAAAGGATTCCCTAAATATCATTTTCAAATTAATGGGAAAATTTTTTTTTACGGATTTGTTGGAATTAAACAAGACGATAAAATAGTTTTAATTTGTACAAGACCGTATCAAAAAGAGCAATTGGATTATCCATGCAATTGCCACTCATTTATATTCCCTACGGAAGTTCTTAAAGAAATTATTGAAAAAAATCCTAAAAAGCGAATGGATCGTCGAAAAACGGGTAGGAACTATCCAAAAACTTTGGACAAATCCGACCCTCGAGTTTACGATATAAACAATTACAATATAAATTCATTTGAAATTGGTAAAGGTCATAAATGTCTAGGTACAGATTTTGAAGCATATTTAAAAAAAATATAAACCGTAAATTACCGGTTTTACTGCTGTAGCAAAAAATTCAAAATTTTTGACCAGAGCTTTTCCAGTTGAAAAAAAACAAAGTCAAATTTATCGCACCTAAAAAACATTGCCTTAGAGTCTTGAGTATTTGCACCATTTAAAAAACCTTCAAATTTAATGATCTAAAATTTTATTCATTTTAGAACCGCAATGAGTGTTAATTCAGACCAGGTCGACATTTTTGAAAAACTCGAAGATGTTAAATCTGACGAAGAAATAACAGATCTTGAACTTGATGTAAAATTAGAAAATTCTGATGAACAAGGAAATATCAAAACTGAGGTTTTTGTAGAAGAAAATAAATTTGAGGCTAACGGAGAAACCATCGGTGAAAAACGGAAAAACCAAGAAAGATCAAATTTNCATTAGACCGGAAATGCATTATTTGGATGCAATTTTTTGTTTAATGCAGTTAAAACAGTACTGGAACAAGATAATGATCTACAAATATACCCATTTCAACCCTACTGTAGTTTAAGGGGGTACTCATGTCTGATTTGCAATTTTGCAGAGCTATTTTAGGAAAATCTGAACATTGAGAAATAATTCCAAAAATGCCAATTTGTAGACGTAGCCCTAATCTTGTGAAATCAAAGGTCAAACTGAAATTTTGATGACTACACCAATCGTCACATAGTCGTAACAGGACGTCACTTCGCGAAACTTCAAAATCTATCTCCTCCCAAACCATATATCGAAAATTTTCGAAAAGTTGGCATAGTACGTGGAATAAGCAAACTAATATTTGCAGTGAGCGTTTTTTCATTTCGATGACTGAATTTTCCTAGCGGTTCAATAAATTGACGATTTTTGGCCGTTTTTCATGATTTTTGGCTTAAAATTCTATCTCCTCCGAGGTTAAGTTTCAAAATAGAGCCAACATTTTTTAAAGTACACCTTGTTGCATTTTGAAGGATTGCAGTGGCGTTTTTCCAAATTTCGATGCAGACTTGAAAATATGAAGATGAACAAAAATGTGCTCCGATTTTTTCGACAGTAGGCTCAAAAGAAAGCGAGTAAAACATTGAACATAAAGTTGGCTTTTTAAGTCAAGAAGTTTTAGTCTTCAAATCTTAACAAACAATATTTTTTGACTAAATTCTGAAAAAAAATCTTTGAAAAAAAACGCGAAAAGTTCGAAATTTTTTATTTTGTTGATTCGATCGGAAATAGATTTTGTTGACATTCCGAAGCAATTTGGTGCATTCTGATTGCCTCTAAGTCTTCATAAAAATCAGACATGACTACCCCCTTAAGATTATTTTATTTGTAAAACTAAGGCCATTTAGGACCAGATGGCAGATAAAAATTTACGTTAGATTAGAATCCACAGAAAACAATACTAAACTAATGATTTTTTAGGTGATGGATTCCGATGTAAACGATTTTTATATCGGCGAGAACCCCCTAATATCGAAAGAAAGCGCCAAATTTGAAGATAAAAAATATCCACAAACTCCTTACATAAACTCTGCATTAGGCCAGACAAAAATGAAATGCAAACTTTTGAAAATTTCTCGTACTGCCAAAGGATTCCCTTCATATCATTTTCAAATTAATGAAAAAGTCTTTTTTTACGGATTTATTGGAATTAAACAGGATAATAGAATAGTTTTACGTTGTAAAAAAAGTATCACGGTGTATCAAAAAAAGCAATTGGATCATAACTGCGCTTGTCAGTCATATATATTACTTTCGAAAGGTCTTAATGAAATAATTGAAAAAATACCTAAAAAACGTCCAACCCATCCAAAAACTATGGACAGATCGGACCCTCGGGTTTACGATGTAAACAATTACAATATAAATTCATTTGAAATTGGTAAAGGTCATAGATGTATGGGTACAGAACTTGACGCATATCAAAAATTATCCCTGCTGCGCCTTTCATAACATGACGCTTGCACAGAAAGGCGTAGCAGGGATAATTTTCGATATATNTTTTGTGGTGGCATAGTCAAATTTGTCGCACCCAAAAAACATTTCCTGAAAGTCTTGTGTATTTGCACCATTTTAAAAAACTTCAAATTTAATGTTCTAAACTTTAATTTATTTAAGACTGGCAATGAGTGTTAATTCAGACCAGGTCGACATTTGTGAAAAAATCGAAGAAGTTAAATGTGAGGAAGAAATAACAGATCTTGAACTAGATGTAAAAATTGAAAATTCTGATGAACAAGGAAATATAAAAACTGAGGTTTTTGAAGAAGAAAATAAATTTGAGCCAATTCAAAATATCGGAGAAAAACGGAAAAACCAAGAAAGATCAAATTTTGAAAATGAGAATAAGAAAATTAAAGAAGAATTAGATGATCAACAATTCATCAAACAAGAAGCTCAAGAGATCAAAGAAATAAATCCTGATGAATTGAATAATCAGGTAATAAATACTTCCTACGTTAAGGGGGTCGGTGCATTTTGATGGATATGGGCTCTTGATGAAAAACTTTTTAATGGGTTTATATATTCTTCTCAATATACCACCAAAGTAATGTTTCATACTCCAGGCAACTTTTGTAACTACAGAATTTTCGAATTACTGCGTTTTAAGAAAATTTTAAGTTCGAATTAAACTTTTCAAACTCGACAAATTATGAGAAAGCTTATTTTTTCTTCAAATTTTTTTTACAGTATTTGTTTTAAATCAACGAAAAAAACTCTTCAAAATTGCCACTTTAACTTTTCGCGTATTTAACCACATATTATTTATATGCTATTTAAAACATCATATGACATTTTTTTGGGATTTTCGGTCGAAACTATTTGGAAATATATTGAAAATGTTCCCCATTTCTTGTTCAAAATTTTTCAAATTAATTTTTCTGGAATTCTAAAGTTAAAAATATTGGGAATGGCTACTTTCCCTATATTCAAATACGTCTTCGTTTTTTTTCTTTGCTCTTGATAATACTTGATTGAATCGTATCTTTTGAAGTGAAACTACGGTTTGGCAGAAGTCCATCGAAGCCTTTTTTTATCCAGAATTAAAAAAATTTAATCACAACCAAACTTGCCAAATTGGTGAACCGACCCATCCACCGTTTAAAATTTATTTCATTTAACTCATGAAAAACAATATTTCTTTGGATGTGCTAAAATTTTTGGTTTTTTCCGTCTTTTTTCAACAATTTAAATTTTCGATTTTGAGGTATAAATCGAAATTTAATAAATTTTCAACGGTGGTCGAGACCATTTTTTAGAGCTTCCAATTAATAAAAGAAATAAAATTAATTTTCGCTTAAATTCGCTCCGATTGGTGGGTTTGCTAGAAAATTCTGAAAAACATTTATTTTTCAAAAGGGCCTAAATTCGACCAAAAAGTGGGAAACAAAACGATTGTCTGTAAGGACAAAGCGGCCAATTTATCAAAGATTTTTATACTTTTTCAATTTCAGAATTTTCGGTTTCAATGAGCCATTGGCTTATTACTATAGTGGTTCGGAATAAATTAAAAACAAAATTAATTTTTTGCGGTTTTCCTTTTTTGTGTTTAATTGCATTTATTAGATTTTAAATTAATGATTTTTTAGGTTTCCGATGTAAACGATTTTTATATTGGCGAGAACCCCCTGATATTAAAAGAAATCGCCAAATTTGAAGATAAAAAATATTCACAAACTCCTTTCATAAACTCTGCTTTAGGCCAAACAGAAATGAAATGCAAACTTTTCAAAATTTCTCGTACTGCCAAAGGATTCCCTAAATATCATTTTCAAATTAATGGAAAATTTTTTTTTTACGGATTCAAAGGAATTAAAAAAGATAATAAAATAGTTTTAATTTGTTCGCAAATGTATCAAAAAGAGCAATTAGATTATCAATGCCAATGTCTGTCAAATATACAATTATCGGAAGGCCTTAATGAAATAATTGAAAAACCAACTAAAAAACGATACGAAAAATCAGGTAGAGATTATCAACAAACTTTCGAAAAATCGGACCCTCGGGTTTATGATATAAACAATTACAATATAAATTCATTTGATATTGGTAAGGGCCATAGATGTGTAGGTACAGAACTTGACGCTTATATAAAAAAATATAAACCATTAACTTAAGTTACTGGTAAACTGCTTGAGCAAAATAAAAACAATGTTGACCCGAACTTTTTATGTTTCCAGTTGAATTCAATAAACCGTTTTGTAATATCTCATACGTTCCGTCTGTGGTGGCTGACTCAAATTTGTAGCACCTAAAAACATTGCCTGGGAGTCTTGTGTCTTTTCACCATTTAAAAAAACTTGAAATTTAATAATCTAAAATTTAATTCATTTTAGAATCAGAATGGTTGTTAATTCAGACCAGGTCCACATTTTTGAAAAAATCGAAGAAGTTAAATCTGACGAAGAAATAACAGATCTTGAACTAGATGTAAAAATAGAAAATTCTGATGAACAAAGAAATATCAAAATTGAGGTTTTTGAAGAAGAAAATAAATTTGAGCCAATTCGAAATATCGGAGAAAAACGGGAAAATAAAGAAAGATCAAATTTTAAAAATGAGAATAAAAAAATTAAAGAAGAATTTGTTGTATTTGAAGAATCAAATGATCAACAAGAACCTCAAGAGATCAAAGAAATCAGTCTTGATGATTTGAACAATCAGGTAATTTGTGCGCGTCACTACATTTATAACGATTATGAGGAAATGTACCCAGGGGCGTCCTTGAAGTTATTTTTGTCTAAATTTTGATTCAAAATTAAATTTTCATAACCTATCGGACGGCGAATTCAATGCAGTTTCAGGAATTTTATTTTTGCGATGAAAATTAAGCCTCAAAACTCAAAATCAAATTTCTAAAAAAAATACCATTTTCTAGAATAGTACTTTCGAGGGTAGTGAGGACTCTAAAAATACGACTTATCGATTTCAAATGTAAAAAAATATGCAGTTTCGAACGTTCTAGAAAAAATAACCTCATTACACATTTTTGTCCAGATTTGCGTTGACTACCCCCTTAAGCTCAAGTTTGGTTTTCCTTTCCATTTTTTAGTTCTGAAATCTTTTAATTCGCTCCGATTGGTGGTTTTGCTTTTTTTTCCGATAATTAAATGCTTTATTTTCAAAGACTGTGTTGGACATTAAAAATAGTGTTCAAATGGTAGGTAAAGAAAATTGTTTTATACCTTGTGTTACTATGCTGGAAAATTCTGAAATACATTTATTTTTCAAAACGACCAAAAATTGGGAAACAAAACGATCGTCTGTAAGGACAAAGCGGCCAATTTGTCTAAGATTATTTTTATTTTCAACAGCCATAATAATGATTTTTTTTTATTTTGTACTTTTTCAATTTCCGGTTTCAATGAGCCATTGACAATGACTAATTACTATGGTTCGGAATACATTTATAACAAAAAACATTTTTTAAGAAAATTTTTACGGTTTCGCTTAAATGCTAAAATTTTCATTTACGACCAGAAGGAAGATAAAAATTTACGTTAGAGCAAAATCCACAGAAAACAATACTAAATTGATTATTTTTTAGGCGACGGATTCCGATGTAAACGAATTTTATATCGGCGATGATCCCCTGATAACAAAAGAAATTGCAAAATTTGAAGATAAAAAATATTCAAAAACTCCTTACATAAACTCTGCTTTAGGCAAGACAAAAATGACATGCAAGCTTTTAAAAATTTCTCGGACTGTTAAAGGATTCCCTAAATATCATTTCCAAATTAATGGAAAAATCTTTTTTTACGGATTTCAAGGAATTAAAAAAGATGATAAAATAGTTTTAGTTTGTACAAGACCGTATCTAAAAGAGAATTTGGATTATAAATGCCAATGTATGTCATATATATTACCTACGGAAGGTCTCATCGAAATAATTAAAAAAATCCCGAATAAACGTGGAGCCTATACATGGTATAAACATATAGGTATAAAAACTATGGCCAGATCGAACCCCCTGGTTTACGATGTAAACAATTACAATATACATTCATTTGAAATTGGTAAAGGTCATAGATGTCTTGGTACAGAACTTGACGCATATAAACAAATATAATCCGTAAATCACCGATTAACTGCTGTGGCAAAAACGAATATAAAAATGTTTGCCCAGAGCTTTTTAAGGTTCCAGAAAAAAAAACGTTTTGGCAAAGTCAAATTTGTCGCACCTCAAAAACATTGCCTGAGAGTCTTGTGTATTTGCACCATTTAAAAAACTTCAAATTTAATGATCTAAAATTTAATTCATTTAAGAATCGAAATGGGTGTTAATTCAGACCACATTTTTGAAAAAATCGAAGAAGTTAAATGTGAGGAAGAAATAACAGATCTTGAACTAGATGGTAAAATAGAAAATTCTGATGAACAAGGAAATATCAAAACTGAGGTTTTTGAAGAAAACAATTATTCGGAGCCTCTTCAAATTATTGGAGAAAAACGGAAAAACAAAGAATGGTCGAGTTTAAAAAATGAGAATAAGAAAATTAAAGAAGAATATGTTGTATTTGAAGAATCAGATGATCAACAGTTCCCTAAACAAGAACCTCAAGAGATCACAGAAATTAAGCTTGATCATTCGAATTATCAGGTAATTTACTTACATTTTCTTACGTTAATTAGGGTTTTTTGTTGCGAGTCACTACTTTTATGATAATCATTGAAAGACGTCACCTAAAGACCGCCCTTGAGGCAGGATCGACATATTATCTACTGAATAAAGAACTTATTTGGCCAACAAATTGAAAAAAACCTTCAGCAATAAGAACAAAACTGCCAATTTGTAAAAGATTAGTTTTATTTTCAAAAACCATAATAATTTACTGGGTATTATTATTTTGATCTTTTTCAATTTCAGAATTTTTGGTTTCAATGCGCCATTGACAAAAGCTTAATAAATTGCTTTGGTTCAGAATTAATTGAACAAAAAACAAAAGCTAAAATTGCATGTAGAATTTAAAACTAAAAGAATTATCGAAAACAAAATCAGAAGAATTTTGCGGGGATACTTTAGTTTTTAATTTAAGGTTTTCAATTTTAGACTTAAGGGGGTGGGTGTCGGTTTTTTTTGAGCACTTTATAGGATTAATTTATGATAAATTAATATCGGTTATGACTAAAGTTGACCCAAGGAATCTCATGGTGGCAATTATTTTTTTCAAAACAATCTAGAACAAAATCTAGAATTTTCAAAATCTGAATATTTTTTTGCTTCAACCCGCATAAAACCGGTATTCTACCATGATATGAACATTTTTTATTGGTGAATATGACCCACCGAAAACGATGCATGACATTAAAATTATCGGAAATGTATTAATCGAATTCTAGAAATTTCAATTATTTTTAAGCAAAAATGTTAAACCCAATTATCGAATTTGACGCTGACTGGTTAAAAATTTTGATTATCTGTAAGCCAACTTTTTGATCAGTGAAATCTCAGCTTCAATTTGGTGGTACTTTTNAGTGTCCCTGAAGCAAGTTCGTAATATAATCTATTGAATTAAGGTTCAACCCTGATAGGAGTTTTAAACCGGGTTCAAAAGTGAGTGATGATTGAAAGAATGAACTCAAATTTTGTTTTCTTTTCGATTTTTTAGTTGTGAAATATTCAAATTCGCTCCGATTGGTGGCTTTGGTTAAAATTTTTTTGAAATACATTTCTTTTCAGAACGGCCTAAATTTTACCTGAAATTTGAAAACAAAACGATCGTCTGTTAGGACAAAACAGTCAATATGTCAAAGATGAGTTTTATTTTCAAAAACCATAATAATCAATTGTGTTTTTTATTTTGTACTTATTCTATTTCAGAATTTTCGGTTTCTATGGCCCATAGATTATGGGCCATTGTCAAGTGGCTTATTACTATGGTTCGAAATAAATTAAAAAAATCTAATGTTAAATTTTAAAACTTAAAGAATTATCGATTTTTTTTCCGAATTTTGCAGAGATTTTTAGGTTGTAATGCTTAAGAGGGTTTTATGTGCTGGATCTCATGCAAAAATAATCTTTTTGTGTTACATAAATCAAACAAATAAATAAAATTGACAACTAAATCGGCCATGAGAAATTTATTGCGACTTATAATAATTTAAATTAAGTATTGTGAAAATCGGTTTCGTAAAGTGTTTCACAAGTTTATTAACATTTAAATATAAATTGACATATCTCAAGATCATAAACAGTGTTCACGGAACAATATTTTTTTTAATTTTCCAACATTTCAAACAAAATTTACCAGGCTTCAAAAAGTAGTCAAAAACTCCCCAGCAATTGCTGTGTTAGCACCCAGAACCCTCTTTAATTGCCAAATTTTCAGTTACCTGTAGTCTCATTTTATTTTATTTGTAAAATTCAGGCCATTTGGGACCAGAAGGAATATAAAAATACACGTTAGAGCAAAATCACAGAAAACAATACTAAATTAATGATTTTTAAGGTGACGGATTCCGATGTTAACGATTTTTATATCGGCGAGCACCCCCTGATACCAGAAGAAATCGACAAATTTGAAGATAAAAAATATTCAAAAACTCCTTTCTTCAACTCTGCATTAGGCCAGACAAAAATGAAATGCAAACTTTTAAAAATTTCTCGTACTGTCTATGGATTCCCTTCATATCATTTTCAAATTAATGAAAAAGTCTTTATTTACGGATTTAAAGGAATTACACAAGATGATAAAATAATTTTACGTTGTACAAGACCGTATCAAAAAGAGGGATTGGATTATACTAGTAACTGCGGTTGCCAATCACAAATATCAGCTACGGAAGTTCTTAAAGAAATTATTGAAACAAAACCTAAAAAACGGAATTACATTTTGAAGCATTTAAAAATTGAAGACATGCAAAAATTACCTGACATATATCTAAAAACTTTGAAAAGATCGAACCCCCTAGTTTACGATTTAAACAATTACAATATAAACTCATTTGATGTTGGTAAAGGTCATAGATGTCTGGGTATAGAACTTGACGCATATATGAAAAAATATTAATCGTAAATTACCAACCAGAGCTTTTTAAGCTTAAAAAATTAACATTTTGTGGTGGTAAAGTCAAATTTGTCGTACCTAAAAAACATTGCCCGAGAGTCTTGTGTATTTGAACCATTTAAAAAAACTTCAAATTTAATAATCTCAAATGTTGTTCATTTTAGAATCGGAATGGGTGTTAATTCAGACCAGGTCGACATTTTTGAAAAACTCGAAGATGTTAAATCTGACGAAGAAATAACAAATCTTGAACTAGATGTAAAAATAGAAAATTCTGATGAACAAGGAAATATTAAAACTGAGGTTTTTGGAGAAAATAAATTTGAGCATATTCAATATATCGGAGAAAAACGGAAAAAACAAGAACCGTCGAATTTAAAAAATGAGAATAAAAAAATCAAAGAAGAATATGTTGTTTTTGAAGAATTAGATGAACAACAATGCCCTAAACAAGAACCTCAAGAGATCAAAGAAATTAATCTTGATGATTCGAATAATCAGGTAATTTAGACTTCCCTACGTTATTTAAGATATTTTTGTTGCGAGTCACTACTTTCATGAGAATCATGGGAAAACTATAATTAGGGACCGTCCTTGAAGCAGGTTCGAAATATTATTGACTGAATAAAGATTCAACCCTGCTAGGAATTTTAAAATGGCCACATACGTGAGTGGAGATTAAAAAATCCAAATTTTGTTTTACTCTTCATTGGTTTAAATTTCGGGTTGTAAAAATCTTTGAATTCGCTCCGATTGGTGGTTCTGAAATAAATTTATTTATCAAAACGACCTAAATTTGGCCAAAAATTGAAAAAAAACTTCAGTTATAAGAACAAAACGGCCAATTTGTAAAAGATTATTTTTATTTTCAAAAACCATGATAATATATTGGGTATTATTCATTTGATTTTTTTAATTTCAGAATTTTCGGTTTCAATGGACCATTGACAAAAGCTTATTTCTTTTGTTTGACATAAATTAAACCAAATTTTGGTTGACGATTTGAAATAAGGAATTTCAAAAATAAAAAATCGATTTTAATGTGTTCAAGCTATCTTGTAGAGAATTTTTTTTTGGTCATTTTAAGNCCCTAAACAAGAACCTCAAGAGATCAAAGAAATTAATCTTGATGATTCGAATAATCAGGTAATTTAGACTTCCCTACGTTATTTAAGATATTTTTGTTGCGAGTCACTACTTTCATGAGAATCATGGGAAAACTATAATTAGGGACCGTCCTTGAAGCAGGTTCGAAATATTATTGACTGAATAAAGATTCAACCCTGCTAGGAATTTTAAAATGGCCACATACGTGAGTGGAGATTAAGGGTATCCCGGTCCCTAATTTGACATATTCTCGATAAAATATTAGCCCAACACTGCTTCAAGGATATAATTCAGATTAGCCAGTTTGTAGAACTAGCCTTCAGCTTGCGTCATAAATGTGCCAAAATTTTTTTGTTTGCTTACACTCCGTGACACATAAGCGAAACAAGAAGACATAACGCAAAACGGAAAATCTATCTCCTCCCAGGTTTTATTATGAAAAAAACCTTGATTTTAATACAACCTGTATAATGACTATTCAAAACTTTACAGTGGCGTTTTTGTCGATAACTGCTATATTTTTTCTAGAACATGCAAAAAACCACCGTTCTATCTCCTCCCAGGTTAAATTTGCAAATTAGCTCAAAATTATGCAAAAGCTAGTTCAAAACAAATAGAAGCGTTTTTTTTGCAATTTCGACCCCAAACTCAAAATATGAATTTTTCAAGGTCACGTGGAAAAATTTCCGATTCGAAAGTGGGCTCAAAAGAAAGCTGGGAAAACACTGAAGAGAAAGTTGGCTTACGTCAACCCGATATTTTCAAGTTTCAGTGGTCAAATTGACACAAACGTTATTTTTGAACATAATTTTGAGAAAAATACTAAAGAAAAAATCGAAAAAACGCAAAATTTTCGAAAAATTTTTTGTAGTTATTTGGGTTGTTTTATGCGTTCAAAACATAAACAATTGATTTGGTGCATTTTTATGACA